>JAOWBW010000172.1:1677551-1737283 GCA_026119855.1 Campanula takesimana
CACCTGATATGAAGCATCCACCACCAGGTACGAAGCCTCCTAATAAAGGAAATCTACTATAGAAACTCGAGCCGCTAGGTTGCGGACCTGTTCCATCAAGAAGTTATTTTAGGCCAGCTGTCAAGGATTTTTTGGTCACAGCTATAGGATGGATTCTCCTAAGCCAAGTTTACGTCATAAGAAGATACTCCCTTGCATTTCGAGTAAGAGGGAATTACTTCTTTCTGCCTTCGAGCTTTTTTCAGTTACCATCGATAGCAGGCCAATTACTGTTGGAGTTTTTGATTATTTAAGGATAGTAATCCGGATCGGGGTACATACAGAGCCCCTCGGCAACATCGCTTTTGAAGAAAGCGGGTTGTCGATAAAAAAAGAATCCGATCCGGCGAGCTACGAATATGGGAGAGATGGTGACCAAAGTGGTCAAGTGGCTGGACCCTTATCTTTAAAGGATTCCTAGGTATCCCTATTCGAGGGAATCAAGCAGGTCGTAGTTCTGGTGAGAGAGTTTAAGGCTACTTGAACCTACAAGCATCCCAATCCGATGGGAGGACGGCTTAGCCGATTTGGGTGAGAGATTCTAAGGCTACTCAACCTATAAGCATCCCATTTTGATGGAGGACGGCATCGCCAATTTGGGTGAGAGATTCTAAGGATACTCAAACCTATAAGCATCCCATTTTGATGGGAGGACGGCATCGCCGATTTGGGTGAGAGATTCTAAGGCTACTCAAACCTATAAGCATCCATTTTGATGGGAGGACGGCATCGCCGATTTGGGTGAAAGATTCTAAGGCTACTTAAAACTATAAGCATTAGGTGGATATCCATTCATCCTTTCCTAAACAGGCATGGCTCAAAGGTCGGGCTTGGTCAACTTAGCCCTATTCGGAGGGGGTTGACTAAAGGGGGCTGGCATGGCTCAGAGGCTCAAATGATGGCTTAGAGGCTGGGCTCGATTGACTATGCTCTATTAGGAGAGGGTCGATTCGAGGATAACTGGCCTTACGTCCAACCGAGGACTGTCGTGACACATGGTCAGTTTGGTCAACTTATCTCATGGCGGAGGGTAGACTATACAAATAGGTCAACTCATCTCATGGCGGAGGGTCGACTACAAGGCTGGTCTTACGTCTCTCCGGACTGCCGTGACATGGTCAACTTGGCTCTATGAGAGAGGGTTGACTAAATGGTCGGACTTACGAAAGAATGCCAGGAAAACAAAGCCCAATGGTCTTACGTCATGCCGGACGGCCAAGGACGAATTTTACGGAACCTAATGGTCTTACGTCACGCCAGACGGCCAAAGGGAAAGTTTAACGAAGCATAATGGTCTTACGTCACGCTGGATGGCCAACGGGCAAATCTAATGATACCTAATGGTCTTACATCACGCTGGACGCCAAAGGGCAAATCTAACAAAACCTAATGGTCTTACATCACGCTGGACGGCCAAGGGAAAATCTAACGAAACCTAATGGTCTTACGTCACGCTGGATGGCCAAGGACGAATTTTACGGACCCTAATGGTCTTACGTCATGATGGACGGCCAAGGATGAATTTTACGGAACCTAATGGTCTTACGTCACGCCGGACGGCCAAAGGGCAAGTTTAACGAAGCCTAATGGTCTTACGTCACGTTGGACGGCCAAGGATAAGGGTCTTAACCTATAATGACTATTCTGAGTCAAGGTTTGACTTGGGTCAACTCCATCTTTGGGGAGTTTGATGGAAAAACTGGTCTTACGTCCGATTAAGGACTGCCGGGATACATTGATAGGTTTTCTCTAACCTGGCCACTCTCGGGGACAAAGGTTCTCTTAACCTAATCATGACTGTACTGGTCTTACGCCTCACCAAGGGCTGCCGGGACACATTGATAGGTTTTCTCTAACCTGGCCACTCTCGGGCACAAAGGTTCTCTTAACCTAATCATGGCTATACTGGTCTTACGTCCTACCAAGGACTTCCGTCAACTCCTTTCAAATCAAATGGGCTTATGTCACGCCGGACTGTCCGCGCAACGAAATGGTTTGACTCTTACTTGGTCATCCTAAATGCTTCGGTCAACTTTAACTCATGGGAGGTTGACGGAGAAACTAGGACAAGGACTAGCCTAAAAGTGACCACTTCGTGTCGAGGCCTGGATTTGGTCAACACTACTCTATGGCACGATTGACACATTTTCTTGATACCGGGAAAAGCCTAGGGGCGACCCTTAAGGTACATTGTTGGACGCAAAAGTCCAAGGTTTTGGAAAATCATTCTTTTTACACACCCTCAAATGCCCATGCAATTTGAAAGGGGACAACACAAAATTCAAGATACACCCTCAAATGCCCGACGCGATTTGAAAGGGGGACAACGCAATATTCAAAATACACCCTCAAATGCCCATCGCGATTTGAAAAGGGAAAAAACACAATTTTTCACAAAACACACCCTCAAGTGCCCGACGCGACTTAAAAGGGGGACGACACACATTTTCATAAAACACACCCTCAAGTGCCCGGCGCGACTTGAAAGGGGAAAAACACACATTTCACAAAACACCCTCAAGTGCCCGGCGCGACTTGAAAGGGGAAAAACACATATTTTCACAAAACACACCCTCAAGTGCCTGACGCGACTTAAAGGGAAAGACACACATTTTCATAAAACACCCTCAAGTGCCCGGCGCGACTTGAAAGGGGAAAAACACACATTTTCATAAAACACCCTCAAGTGCCCGGCGCGACTTGAAAGGGGAAAAACACATGTTTTCACAAAACACCCTCAAGAGCCCGACGTGACTTGAAAGGGGGGACAAAACATTCATTTTTCAAAAGTATAGTTCCATAAGGGCAAATTTTAAAAGTGCTCATTCCTCAAGGCAAATCTTTTAACGAAGCATGCCAGTCAAATTTTTATTTTAACTTAACCGTGAGGTATGTTACGCATAAAGTCCTTTGGAGCTTTGTCATTCCTTAGGAGTGATCGGGAGTGGAGAACCCTTTTGTCGTCGATGTTGGGGTAGCCCCATGTCCTTGTAATCATCAATATTGGGGTAGCCCCATGTCCTTGTTGGCGTCGGTGGCGGTATAGCTCCATGTTTTCGGCCGGCGTAGCCCTAATGTCATCGTTTGATGGTTAGGAACCCATCCCTTTTTCATGACGCACCCTTTCTTTTGCCTAGGCCGCCCTTACGGGTTTTCAACCTAGTGGGCTACATTATTATTTTTTTGCGTCTTTCATGGCACACCTTGTTGTTTGCCTAGGCCACCCTTGCGGGGTTTTAACCTAGCGGGCTACTTTTTTGGTGCCTTTCTTTCTATTCTTCTATTTCTTTCATGAGTGATCCAACCGACTCGACGGGACGGGGACTTAATATGTCCTTTTGGGGGAAACATACAAGGGCCTTTATTTAGGCAGGAGAGAGTCCCTTTATATTGGTGAACAATGTATCACGAAACGGGAGGAAGCCCTTGCTTGACAAAATACAAGTGTTTAGCTCTTTCCTAAGATGTAGAGAAGAAGACTTTTTGAGACATTTGAAATCAGCCTTAGTCAATATCATCAAAATGATTGCTTGAACGGACCATGTTCATTGTTAAGTCAGGGTTATAACAAGCAATTAGCCTTGACATGTATAAATGCTGTGATCAATTGAGATTAAGATTCGATCAATGGCAAGATCAAAATGTGTTTAGGAGAGATTGGTCATTATCTGGGAAATTGGTCATTGATGGGACCAAGGGAAGAGAACCGGGTCATTTTGGGAGGACCGAGGTTTGATGGATTCATTTCATGCTATGACCGGACCCGAAGTTTGCCTACGTTCCCCTTAGTTCGCCGTAGTTCGGCCTTAGGCCGTCTTTTGCTGAAATTGGCTTTCTTTCGATGTTGTCTCGGAGGACGTTGTTGCTCACTTTGCTTTGCGGTGAACTCCTTGAGATGGACCTCTTGGGGTGAACCCTCTTTGGTGTGAACGGGCCTTTCTTTCCGCCATTTCCTTTCCTCCTTTCCATACATTCATTTCCTTTCCTCTTCTCCTTTTTTTTTTTTTTTTAGAGGAGGTAAACATTAGCTCCAGCTCGCTTTCTAGGGCATTGGCTCCTTTGTAGCCCCTTGGTGGCGTGCCTGTTACTTTGGGCTGACTTAGAAGATTTCGGGAAGCCCTATGCTTGGTCGCACACGTGTGAGCACTGTCAAATCTTGGTGGTCGAGCAACAACGTCCTCGACTTTTCACTGTCTCGGGATGCCTTCGATGTGCATCAAGAATTGGTTTTGGAAAGGTGTATCGGGTTTGTTAGTACCCGATCTGAAAATGAGTTTATTAGGGTTTTCCCAAATATACAAGGACTTTATAGGAATTAGAAACCCTGCAAAGACTTGTCCCGGATTCCCAAAATATGTCTCATTATTCTAGAACACCCTAAATATGGTCAAAATATGGTTTCCTTAAACCATGCAGAAACCCTAGCTTAGGAATCACGTCAGCCCGCAACCTTGGCCACGCGGCCAACCTTGCTGCGCCTCCGACCTTGGCCAAGCGGCCAACATTGTCGCCGTCTTCAATCATGGCCAGGCGGCCAACCTTGCTCCGGATGATCCTGACCGTCAGATCTTCCCATCAGTTTACTATATAAATCCATTCCATCCCTTTGGTTAAGGGATCCCCGAGTTTGAGAGTCTTAAATCCGATTTTGAGAGTTCTTAAACATTATTTTGCTCCCTAATTAAGCATTCAAACACTCAAGGAGATCAAGGTTTATTTCTTGCCAACATAGGTAAGTTTCCTAACTTTCTCTTCATGTTCTTGCATCATTTTTAATGTAGATCTTTTATATTCATGTTCTTACATGTTTATTCATAGTTTCTTCATATGCTTTGCATGTTCATTCATATGTTCATAATATGTTCTTCGTGTTCATAAATTAAAACCTTATTTATGCTATATTTAGGATTGCGATCTTCATGTTTGCATGTTATTTCATAGCCGATGATGATTTAGGGTTCATCAACCCAAGGATGATCTAGGAACTATTTCTAAACCCTAAACTTTAGGTAATTACTCCCATGTTCAATAATCCTCCCATGATGAATGTGATGAATGTTCATCGAGATCTCATTGATGGCATAGTCATTATTCTAGGATGTGATCATCCTGCATGTTTCTTTCTCCTCCCTCTTCATTATGCATGATCCCTATTCTCTCTCCACATTCTAATTATGTGCGAACTACGCTGACCTGAGCTTCTCACATTGAGAGGAACGTAGGCAATCTTCGGATCCGGTCTAAATCACTAACACACTACTAACACCGCATCATGATAGAAAGACCGATCAATTCGGGCAATAGGAGTGATAACGTAAATATTCTTCTCTTGTTGTAATTTGACCCCCGAACCCACTAAAGATGCTTTTTTCAATGTTTTGGCTTTAATTAAAACGGCGTGGCGACTCTCATAAATTTTATGTCGTTATGAATATTCCCTTTTGTAAATAAAAATAATCACAAGATACTTCCCATGCGTCGCTTCATCGGAAAGGGGTATTCACAGTGGCGACTCTGCTGGGGACTGCTTTGAAACTTTTTCAAACTTAGTGGGTCTAACTTTCGTCACATCATGATGCTTGCCATGTTTACACATGCACACACCTGCCATGTTTACACATGTACACACCTGCCATGTTTACACATGCACACACCTGCTATGTTTACACATGCACACTTGCCATATTTTCACGTGCCCCCTACAGTTAAGCCATGTTTACACATGCACCCGCGCACTCCGCCATGTTAATACTTGTACCTTGTACCTTGTACCATGTACCCTTGTTATCTTCGCTTTAGTATTAGGGTCAAACAAAACTCTGCTATGCTCTCTTGTACATTATTCTCTCTCTCTCTCTCTCTCTCTCTCTCTCTCTCTCATGCATTGCATTTGCATCATCCTAACATTAAAAACTTCTTTTTTTTCTCCCTAAAAAAGAATTAGTTTTTACCACACACTACCACATTCCGTGTCAGCACTGCACAGGTCCCCATTACCCGGAGTATTCGATGTGCAGGAATTTGTGCGCTACTGTCGCACTCTTTTCGAGTCACTCGTCTATTCCACTCACCGTATACGGTGGGAACCTTTTACCTAACCCATGTCAACCCACACTAGTGTAGGTAACACACCTAGGTTTTGACCGGTTGGTTTGCCTAGCTTTTCCTTAATAGTCAATTAACGTGCTGTCCATGTCAGTCATCCCCAAGTCAATGGTGAATCGAGATCTTTTGAGAGGAAGTTCACAAAAAATTGATTTCCCTACAAGGGACGTGCCATAGTAAGATGAGTGTTTGTTGTCAAGATCTCCGCTCATCTTTAACTTGTGTAGGATGTAACCTAGACACCACGATAAATGCCTTTAAGGAAAGGTTAGTCGTAGGATCCGATGGTTGGTGGAAGCCGCTTGCCCTATAGGACCCTCGCCCAAATTGTCCGTTTGGGGGTGTGCAATGCAGATGAAAAACGAGGGGTCTATAGACGTAGTGATGGCCTCCACTAATCGTAGTCTCCTAGCTAGTTATGAAAAAGGGGTACCCCTTCCAACCAATTAAAATGTAAATAATGTATGTTTTTGTAAATTAAAATATACTTTGCATGAGCCTTCCCCCTCTCCTAAAAGCTTCATTGCCCTTCAACCTTTCAGCAAAGCAAGTTTGGATCCGTTCGGGTGGTCGACTACAACGTGAAGCTTCTACTCCGTCCACGTTCTCAGTCTCGTCATCAGCAATGTCAACTCCCGCTTCCTCTTCAGTCTCTGTCCCTCCTACTAGTGCCGCCGAGCTCAACACCGAGACCACTCTCAATGGTATTCCCCCAAGTCTCCAGAACTTCCTCACCGGTCTCGAAGCCAAGATCAAGAATCTCGAGGAAAGCAACAAGATTTTGGAAGACCAGAACCAACTGTTGAAGGACCACATTCAGCAAAAGGGGACTAGGATGGTGCCCGATGGTAAGAATTTCATTTATGTCGAGGATGAAGAGGTCAATACCAACTGTCCCACCAATACCAATGCCACTGCCTTCCCACTCCCAAGCTACCGCAATGATCCACCTCCTTCTCTCTACACCCAACAAGGTTTCACTACCATGAGCAAAAAAAGGCTGTCTATGAACCTTCCCCTGAACTGCTTGGTGGCTACCTCTCTGCTAGCAAACTACCCGCACCCTCATTGCCTCTGAGTATTGGGATGGCCGCTGCTACTACTTCCACTACTCCTCCCGTCATTCTGTCAGAATCTATCCCCGACATCTCCAATCACCCTGTGGTCACGGCCATGCAAGAGCAAATGCGCAAGTTGATCGAGACCGTGGATAAGCAAAGTGCACCAACTACCAAGACAATCAACCCTAGCCAAGTGGGGGCTCTCCCCAAAGATTTCAAGATGCCTAAAGTGGCAATGTTTCATGGTGACTCGTGTCCTAAGACTCATTTGGATAGTTATGTGTTGGCCATGAGGGCTCGTGACTGCACCAACGAACAAATGGCTCGCGTATTCCATAGCACTTTGGATGGTATAGCTTTGCATTGGTTCTTGGGGCTAGAACCAAGCGAGAGGCAAACTTGGGATCAAATTAGTGTCGTTTTCTGTGAGAAGTATCAAGCTAACTTGGATTGGCATGTGACTCGAACGGATCTTGAGAACACTATGCAAAAGCCCAGCGAAGCTATTTATGATTTTTACAAGAGGTGGAATCATCGGTTGTGCGAGGTCCAATACCCACCAAAAGCAAAGGAACAGAAGCAGATTTTCTACAAATGCTTGCTACCGGAGATGAAAGCAGCTATAGGTAATGGTTACTTCCCTGATTTGCGGGAAATGGTTGACGCCGGAGTAAGGTATGAAGCTGGGATCACCGGAACTGCGCCGCCAAGGAAAGCCCGAAAACCAACAACAACTTCTTCCGTTACAAAGCTCCTACTACTTCTGCACCTCCCAAAAGTGGAAAAGAGGCCGTTGGGCAAGTCAACTTGGTCCAAAATGAAGCGTCGTTTAATGTTCAAGCCGTAACAAGGAATGGGGCTCCACAACAGAGGGAGTATTTTGATGATTTTGGTATGCCCATGGGAAGGTCTTTGACGTGTTAGTCAAGAGAGGTCTCATTAAGCCGCTAGAGTACCAACCCGCCTACCCAAGAACCGATTTGGACGCCTCCAAGTTCTGCAATTATCACAAGCACATCGGGCACACAACGGATGGTTGTATTCAACTGAAACGCGTAGTTCAAGGGTTGATCAATGACAAGAAGATTGAGAAGCCGAAGGGTCCTAATGTGGTGAATAACCCCCTTCCTAATAATGGTGGGGTTAACATGGTGCAAACGAGCGAAATCAACATTCTAGAGCTCACGGATTCCCTCGCCAAAGCAAAGATGATGATGGCTAGTGTTTTGGAGGTGCTTGTAAAGTTGAAGGTCCTCGAGCCGTTAGAAGGACACCTCCCTTGCCTTGGTTGTGATTTGTCAAAATTTTGCCACTACCACAAGTGTACCGGTCATACTACCGAAGAATGCTTTGCCCTCAAGCAAGCCGTGCAAAAGCTCATCAATGCGGGTGTTATTGAAGACCCTAGGGGTTCTGTAGCTAATGATGTACTCATGGTAGAAATTAGTGAGACCACTGATCCGACCGAGCCTGTTGTGGCGGACTGTGATAAAGAAAGTTGTAATTCAATGTTTAATGACAAAGAAACTTCTTGCTACTTGTTGTCCCTAGAAGAGTTAGCTAGTGAAGTCGAATCCCTAGACAAGGAAGGTTCCAAACCCAACCAACCTTTGTCTTGGGACGAAATCTTTGAAGAAGCCGAGAAGATCGAAATTCCACCTCCTCAAGAGGGAAGCCCACTCTCTTTAGGCGAGTTGCGAACGGAAGTTTGTCTACTCACAAGATCCGGTCAAGTGTACCAATCCGATTCGAAGGGAGCAAAGAAAATCTTTGGGAGGAACCCGAGAAAGCCGACCTCGAGAATGAAGACCCTATCCTCACCCAACTCAAACAGACCCAAGCCCGCATTTCGCTCTGGTCCTTACTCACCTCCTCTCTCGCCCATCGCCTCATGCTTGAGCAAAACCTTGCCGCTACTATGGTCCTGTCAAACACTACCCCAGAGAAAGTCACGCACATGATTGGGAATATCCACTATGGAAACATCATCACTTTCTCGGAGCTAGACAAGCCAATATTCGGAGTTGATCATAATGAGCCTTTATACATCACTGTCGAGGTGAATGGCAAGAAAATTCCCCGTGTATTCATTGATAATGGTTCTGCTATCAATATCATGCCTTCAAGGATGATGGATGTGGTTGGCGTTTATGGTGTTGATTTACGCCCATCCAAGCAAACCATCAAAGCGTATGACTCTACTTGCCGCGCCGTGATAGGCGAAGCCACCCTGCCCATCACAATTGGAACCAAAATCCTACCCACCGAATTCCATGTCATAGACATTCCCACAACCTTCTCACTCCTGCTCGGACGGCCATGGTTACACCAGTCAGGCGCAGTTCCCTCCTCCTTGCACCAATGTGTGAAATTTCAATTCGGTAATGAGGTGACAGTTGTCTACAGTGATTTAGTAACGGCCCAAGGGACAGACACCAAGGGTATTCCTGTTTTACAAATACAGCATGGGGAAGAGAGCCGACTCTTCAATGGCTTCGAAATAGTTGCTCAGGCACAGATCTGCACCATCGACCTCACCAAAACAACGGATAAAGTGGCACCTGTTGTCAAGATACTGCGTAATATGGGCTTCATACCGGGTCTGGGGCTAGGTAAGTGCTTGCAAGTTCCCACAAGTCTGGTTAAAGAGATTGATCACCGAGGATTGTTCGGTCTTGGGTATACTCTCACTCCCGAAGACAAAGCAGAACAGAAAAGGATAGAGTTCCTTAAGAAAGTGGGGCTTTCTCATAAAAAGCCTGAGATGCGACCATACCGCCTTTCCCTTAATAGTTACTTCGTTAAGGAGGGCGAGGAGTTTTCGTGTTTCGAGTTCGCAGAGCCATGGTTTGACCACACCGGTAAGTTGCAGAAAGGGTTCGAGATTTTCAGAGATGTGGAATTCGATCGGTCCAACATGAAGCTGACTTACATGGAATATGACAAAGCCACGGGAAGAGTTAGAAGCATCAGGCATGAGTACTCCGCCAAGGTTGCAGATGACTTGGCAGATCAAATTGAAGCCGCAACCCTTGACAAGTCGACAGCAGAAACTGCAGAAGCGCCAAGAATGACTGAGGCGTGGGACGGCCAATATATGCTTCAACATCTGGGTAATCTGGGGCTGCACGAAGACATGGTTGCCGTCATTGGGGACGATTCTGAAGATGAGATGGACCCAAGGACATTGGTGGTGCCTATGGCGGGTGAGCTCAATAACTGGTGCACAATCGAAGGTCCCATAGCTACTCCCGAGTTCATGGCAGACACACTGGGGCTGGTTCCTTCTCCTACTGTTCCCTTTTCCACCACACCTGCAGCATCGCCTGTCACTACTCCTAGATCCCCTTCCCCCGAGTTTAATAATTTATCTTTCGAGTTTGAGTCTGTCACAAACAATGTACTCCCATTTTCCATGAATGAAACCCTCGACCTTTCCGAGTATCCCTCCGTAGTCACTCTTTCATATAATAAATTGGCTAAAAATCAACTTAATGATACACACTTAGTTAATAATGATTCATTAGAAGAGGCAGACACAGACCAATTAAATAACGAATACACTAAAGAAATCTCAGAACAGGTTATCAATCAAAACGTGTCTCGAGCCCAAGCTGCCGATGAGGTGTTAACATGTGTGAATTTGGGAATCGAAGCCGAGCCAAAGGAGACACAGCCCGAGGATATCTTCAACGGAAAAGGCCAGGTCGAGACAACCGAGGAGGACCAAGAAGCGACCCCCTCCACAACCTCGTGGAGGATCATCAGTCGACAAGTTCGAGCCGTGTTGAGAATGCAGTCTCCTCGGAACAAAGCCGAAAAGGAAGAACTCATCAAGTTACTGCAATACCTCAGCCATTTTACAACAGTGGGGGAACTGACACTCAGAGAAATAGAAAGGGCCCGCGACCAAGAATGGAGTTCGAGCTGTGAGTTCGCGTTATGCTGCCTCAAGGAGTACCTCGCGAATACCCCAATCCTACACCCGGCACATGGGAATGAACTTCGGACCCCAACACCAACGACAGAATCGTGGCCCTCGTGCCAGGAAAAGAAAATCAGTGAAAAACGGCAAAGATTTTTGGAAAAATACCCCCTCTCAGTCCACCGATACACAAGAATAGGGACCCCTTTCGCAAAATTGTTCGACCAACTGAGACAAATGGGCAAGATGCAGCCTCTAGGAGAACATTCACTCCTCTCCGAATTACCACCCCTTCAACCATTTGAACCTACCAAAAGTTGCTCTTACCACCAAGACGAAGGCCACGACACCAACAACTGTGTCGCTCTATAAAGGAGAATCCAAGGCTTGATGGACGAGAACATGCTCACCGGCGTGAGAGGATTTTGGTTCTATAGGGAAAGCAAAAACTTAGAACTCCTCGGTTGCTACGAAATCGAGCCTTATGTGAGGAACGGCCCAGAGGTACTCTCGCACCTGACTGCAGAAACGATTCAAGACATCTCAAGAGAAATAGAGGATTTGAAGCAACGCGTCGACGCAATGACCAAAGCTCGAGGTGTACCACAAGACTAGACAGAATGGCAGATTTGGATGGCAGCCCGCTCAAGGAACCAGTCAACATCAGCAAGCTCAGACGCTACTACGACTAGTACAACCCCCCTCTCTTAAAAAAAAAAAAATGTTTACTACGCAAAAAGAAGCCCGATAGACTGAAAACCCGCAAAGGGCGGTCTATGCAAAATAAGGGTGCGTACAAAGCTCGCTAGATCGAAAAAACCCGCAAAGGCGGTCTAGGCAAAAGTTAGAGCATTCCCCCTTCTATCTTCCCTTTATCTAAAATCATTCTAGTCCGACTGGAGTGAACTACGGTGACCTGAGCCCCTTAGTCCTATTTGTAAAAGGGGAACGTAGGCAGCCTTTAAAAAGGTGCGGTCTAAAAAACAAATAAACATCCAAATCCTGTCACAGAGCAATAAAGATAGAAGTTGTATTTTCTGAAAGCAAAAAACTTTTATTTCCATAGTCATTGCATGTTAACACTTATTTGATGAGTCTAAGCTCGACATACTTTTTGAATAAATAACCTATTCTGAAATTTAGACTAAAACGTAAAATAAGTAAACTAAATTAAACTAATGTGTCTGCAACGACTATGGGGAGACGCTCGGGATCACTCTTTAGTGTCATTTGTGCCCTCGGTCTCTTTCTTCTTGCTTTGTTCACGGCAAACTTTCTTGTTAGGATCCTCACAAAATCTTCTTTCAAATTCACTAACACCTTTAGCCTTGCCGATAGGAACCTCTTCGCTTTTCCTCTTCTTGGATGCCCCCACTCCATCTCCATTCCCGTTGGCCACGCTTTTGCTCATCCTCCTCTCATAAGCCACAACCTCTTTCACTCTCAATGAAAAACTTGGAGCACAGGATCTCAAAATAGTGCCCCTTAGGGTCTCTAGAGTCTGCTCCTCTCGCCCAAGTCTCCCCATATACCAATCCAAGTACTCTCGTGACAGGTAGGTGTTGCTAGAGGGGGTGATGAAAGTCCTACGGCTAAAACCGGCCTCGCCCCATATCTGAGAGAGAAGGACCGAAGTACCATCATCCAACTGAAGTATCCCAAAAGGAAAATCATCTCTCTCCTTGTCCCAACCCTCCGGGGTAGTCTGCACTAAGCCATACTGACGGATCACTCTAGCGGGTTAGTAAAAGGTAGTCCCGGAGAGTGTCGGAACTTTGATCATGTGAAGTCCTACTTGCTTCTCCCTCACAGAATGAATGTGCCAATGGGGCACCACCCATTGAATGTCATCAGTCACCATCTCTGCCAAATACTGTTCCCAACCTTTGAGAATCATGCCCTCAAACCGCTCTGCCATCCCCCTAATACGGTGCATCCATGGATCCACCTTCAGAGAAGCCGCCGGTTTGTTGACGCGAAGCCTCTCTTGCAACCACATAGTCAAGAGCCTATCACTACCACAAGGCATCCCACCATAAGCCGCGAGATGGGGAATCCCACAGAGCATCTCTCCAAGGATAGCCGGCACAATGTCATAGCCTAGACGAGCGGAATTTACCATGCCCAAGCATCCTTCACTGGCAAACCAAACCTCAGAGGGGAAGAGAATAGAGGCAAACAAGCATAGTGCAAGATGGTCCAAAGAACGGTCAGAAGCCACGTCCATGTGCGTAAAGTGTTGTGGCATCCAAGAAAGGTCAACATAGCCGCCCCTAGCATACCTATCAAAGTCCTCCACAGACACGCCAAAGGTCATCAACTTGTCCCTCAAGCAAACAAAGTTAAAAGGCAAGGCAACTTTACCCTTCCCTTCGTAGCCGCAAAGCGCTGCAATGTCCTCATATGTGGGTGTCATCTCGTTGAATGAAAAATTGAAGACATGAAGGGTGTCATTCCAAAACTTCCCACAGGCTTGTAAAAGGTTGGTATTGGAATTCATATGCAAGAATGACCAAGGACACCTTATCCCATACCTTTCATCAAGTTTCCTATGGCTAGAACCAGAAATTTTGGCAACCCAATTCTCCAAAGAAGTTATAAAGACCTTTTTCTCAAGACTTGTATCCTAGCTTCATGATCCATGGTGAAAAGCAAACAAAGTGGAGATTAGAACTCTAAATTACCTAAAAGTAGTGGCTGGTACGAATTCTAAGGGAACCCAAACTCCCCTTAAATACTACACAAACTCCAATTTTTGCTAGGAAAAGGGAAACCAGAGTCGGCGGCAGACTCGGCCACGCGGCCACATTCGTCCTAGGCCACGCGGCCACAATTGCTCTTGGCCAGGCGGCCGACTTTTCCTTGGCCACGCGGCCACTATTGCCCCATGCAGAAATTTCAGATCGATTGCTCCTACCCCACAGCGGATCCATGCAAACAACGTACCTGCCCCTCCCCTTGGCTCATCCATTGTAGAAAAATTAGGAGCATTGTAAAATAATTAGCTTGTACAAATAGGTTGTCACAAAATCATTCTCATTCTAGTGCATAAATATACATTGTTAAATAGTTGTCCAGTATATATCTGTCTCTACTAGCTAACAGTACAGGAATAAGGAGAAGAGGATGGGTCCCGCCTAATCAGATTCATCCTCCGTGGTGTCTCCACGCCGCGCTGAAGCTCGAGAGATATCGGCACCCGAACTCCGTCCACGGACCGTTCGACCACCAGTATGGGAGGAGCCCGCACCGTTCGGAGACCGTTCCTGACCCTGGGGAGCCACGACATCATCCCGCTGGCAAGTGTAAGAATGATATGCCTCTCTCAATAGGCGCATCAGTACGTTCTCCCGCTGAACAGAACAAGCGTACGCCTCCTGAGTCACCTGAAAGGGAAACCAAAGCAATGATTACAATGCAGAAATAACAAGTGTGTGTGTGCATGACTGGGATAAATCATAAGGTCATACCCCAGCGTCAGGCGGAGGAACAAAAGTCTCCTCGACAACATCTGCGGCCGTCGGCTCCAAGCTAATCTCCACCTCCCGGCCACCTCTCATCACCCTCACGCTACTCAAACGGGGAGGCATGTCCACCAAAGCCCGACTCCGACCAACATACCAGGCTGAGCTCGATCCTTCTCCCGATAACATCCTAGCCCGAACCTGGGGGCTGATCAACCGAGTCCGCACATAGCCGGCGTAGTCGTCACTCCCCCTGTAATGCTCTGCCGGAGTGGGAGCCAAGAAAGTTGCCAACCGCGCAGGACGGAGCATATCCCGAGGAGGGTCATAAGGAGCCCACGGTAACGCACCAGCCCTATGCTGACGAACCACCCTTTCTCCGAGATACATGGCCTCCCCAGTGAGACCCACAAGCAGAACCCTAGAAGCGGTCAACTCCACTACATAGGGACCTACCGAAGCCTCATTAGCCGGACTCCATGGGTAAAACCTGACCTCGACAGGCTCAGACATCGCAAAAGCCCTCCTCAGATCGGCGGCATCCACCGTCTTCCTATCCCGGTTTCTGCGGGGAAGAGCCCTGTTGCTCTTGCACCAGTACGACATGATATGGACGACCTTGTTGGCACGTATCACCAACTGAAAAGGGGAGACACCGAAGATCTCGTACACCCACGCCTGTGCATATAATGAGAGAAACATTTCAGACCAAAAGATAGAGCAGAAATCCCAACAAGTGAAAAGAAGAGCAGTCAAGAGCATACCTCAAATGCGAACTGAAACCCGTCAAAGGCCGACGAGCTAACCCTCGAGCAATGGTCCAATGCCCGGTAAATCTCAGCCAAACCAGCTCCGCCCCAAGAAATCCCACCGACTTGGTCCAAGTCCACAAAAGCCCCTAGCAGCGAGTACCTGCAGACAGTAGCCCCACTGGGAAACAGAATCTCTGAAAAGCTGTACCATAAGAACAGCCGGACCAAGCAATCCAAGTCATACTCTCCCCTACCGAAGGCCTCAATAGCCATCTCCACCTAACGGTTCACCTTCCCGGCCTCCACTCCATAACCCTTGACACCTTCTCCCAGATCAGTGTCAACTCCCAACAGAGCCTGCCTATAGTCCCGCCGCTCCGCCAAGCTCTCATCAAAAGGCAAAGGGGTAGCAGTGAACCTTAACCCCGTGATAGCCGCAAAATCCGTCGGCGTGATGGTAATCTCTCCCCAACTGAAGTGAAAAGTATGGGTGGTGTCCCACCAGAACTCCCTGCACACCTCTATCACCGCCGCCACCTTCAGAGTGCCCCCAACCGTGTGGACACTATCAAAGAATGGGCCAAACCCCATAGCCTCAATCCGAGCACGCAAACCGACTGGTCCCTCCGGCAGAGACGCCTACAGTTTGCCCACAGTCACTGTGGACCCACGAGCCTTGATCCTCTGCAGGTAAACACAGCACAGGTATGTTACATTTCTAGCAATTTACATTTCTAGCAACCTACGTTTCTAGCAATTCACAATTCTAGCAATCTATATTTTGTACAAAAGTGCGAAAAATGTGAAAATGAACGGAGCGAAAATTTGAAATGTACCTCTCGTGTCTCCGGAAGGCCCATCGACCAGTGACGCTCCGAGTCGATGTAGAAGTCGTAATCTTGATCAAATGTCGACCAGAGAAGGCCGTCGCGAAAGTTCCGAGTCGCCGCTCGTGGTCTCAAGCCGCCCCGTGGTATCAAGGGCGCCGCTTCAAAACCCGCTCCTGGGTCAGCCCCTACGTTTCCCTCACCTTGAGGATCACCATGCCACTGTCCTTGTTCTTGTCCTTGAGGCACATACCCGTCTTGGCCTGGAAAATCCCTAAACAAGGCCTCGTTGATCCAATCCGCCATTTATCCGAAGTGCTCGAAACAAAATCCTCAAAAAATTATCGGATCCAAGCTTTCTCTCTATAGAACTCAAATTCTCTCTCTAAACTCAACAATGGTGGGAGGAAGAAGGAAGAAGAAGAAAGGAGAGGAGAAGAGGGAAGGCCTCTGGCGTTGTGATCAAGGAGTCAGCCCGCCGGTATCCTTGGCCACGCGGCCACTTCCGCCTTCGTAATCCCAGCCCTCAGATCAGCGATCCGTGTGAAGAAGATCTAACCACTCAGCGTCCTTGGCCACGCGGCCAACCTTGTCCCTTCAGATAAAATCCCATTTTTTGCCCCTAACTTTTCCCTTTGATTCATTTTAGGTGCCCTTAGCACTATTTTGACTGGTATTCGTTACCTTTGGGAACGGAAAGCCCCTTAAAATTTCCATTCTTCACCAAATATTTGCTTAGGATTCGTATGATTGCAGAGACTTCGGCACCTCTATGTCATACGCATCCTAGATCGATCGTGATTGGCAGAGACCCGGGCGTTTCTAATTATGAGAGATCCAGAATCTCTTATTTTAACGCGATCGGCAGAAACCCGGGCGTTTTTGATTGCGTTTAAAATTTCCAAATATTGGCTTAGGATTCGTATGATTGCAGAGACTTCGGCGCCTCTATGTCATACGCATCCTAGATCAATCGTGATTGGCAGAGACCCGGGCGTTTCTAATTACGAGAGATCCAGCATCTATTATTTTAACGCGATCGGCAGAAACACGGGCGTTTCTGATTGCGTTTAAAATTTCCAAACATTTTCTTAGGATTCGTATGATTACAGAGACTTCGGCGCCTCTATGTCATACGCACCTTAGATCGATCGTGATTGGCAGAAACCCTGGCGTTTCTAATGGCGAGAGATCCAGCATCTATTACTTTAGCGCGATCGGCAGGAACCCGGGCGATCATGATTGCGTTTACCATTCCATCTTGGGATTATTTAGACGACGCAGTCTTTATTTTTCCCAAATAACTTCATTACTTTTGAATGTTCGTTCTTCATACAAGATAGTATCCGTAGGTTTGTTATCCGCAGCAGAAGTTCGATGTCTCGTCTTTCCCCAATAACTCTGAACTACGACCGGCTTGATTCCTCCAAGGATACGTAGGAAACCAGAAAAGGTTCAGCCACCCGACAGACATGGTCATCTCTCATCCCCTGCAGTTGCATTTTCCCCGGCAGATGCATTTTCCCACAGATCAGACTTCTCCCCAGCAGAAGATGTTGCTCCCCACCAGTGGACAATCATTCCCAATTTCCCATCAGATCTGAACTACGTTTGGCTTGATTCCCCTGTGGATACGTAGGTCGCCTCCAAGGTTCAGCCGTTCCATCGATCCTTTCATCTGTTTTGAAACTCATGTTCCAGAACGGATCCTTCTTTTATCGTCGACCCTCCATTGCCTTACAAGAAGCGTCGCCGAGGGGCTACTGTTAGTACCCGATCTGAAAATGAGTTTATTAGGGCTTTCCCAAATATACAAGGACTTTATAGGAATTAGAAACCTTGCAAAGACTTGTCCCGGATTCCCAAAATATGTCTCATTATTCTAGAACACCCTAAATATGGTCAAAATATGGTTTCCTTAAACCATGCAGAAACCCTAGCTTAGGAATCACGTCAGCCCGCAACCTTGGCCACGCGGCCAACCTTGCTGCGCCTCCGACCTTGGCCACGCGGCCAACATTGTCACCGTCTTCAATCATGGCCAGGCGGCCAACCTTGCTCCAGATGATCCTGACCGTCAGATCTTCCCCTCAGTTTACTATATAAATCCATTCCATCCCATTGGTTAAGGGATCCCCGAGTTTGAGAGTTTTAAATCCGATTTTGAGAGTTCTTAAACATTATTTTTCTCCCTAATTAAGCATTCAAACACTCAAGGAGATCAAGGTTTATTTCTTGCCAACATAGGTAAGTTTTCTAACTTTTTCTTCATGTTCTTGCATCATTTTTAATGTAGATCTTTTATATTCATGTTCTTACATGTTTATTCATAGTTTCTTCATATGCTTTGCATGTTCATTCATATGTTCATAATATGTTCTTCGCATGTTCTTCGTGTTCATAAATTAAAACCTTATTTATGCTATATTTAGGGTTGCGATCTTCATGTTTGCATGTTATTTCATAGCCGATGATGATTTAGGGTTCATCAACCCAAGGATGATCTAGGAACTATTTCTAAACCCTAAACTTTAGGTAATTACTCCCATGTTCAATAATCCTCTCATGATGAATGTGATGAATGTTCATCGAGATCTCATTGATGGCATAGTCATTATTCTAGGATGTGATCATCCTGCATGTTTCTTTCTCCTCCCTCTTCATTATGCATGATCCCTATTCTCTCTCCACATTCTAATTATATGCGAACTACGCTGACCTGAGCTTCTCACATTGAGAGGAACGTAGGCAATCTTCGGATCCGGTCTAAATCACTAACACACTACTAACACCGCATCATGATAGAAAGACCGATCAATTCGGGCAATAGGAGTGATAACGTAAATATTCTTCTCTTGTTGTAATTTGACCCCCGAACCCACTAAAGATGCTTTTTTCAATGTTTTGGCTTTAATTAAAACGGCGTGGCGACTCTCATAAATTTTATGTCGTTATGAATATTCCCTTTTGTAAATAAAAATAATCACAAGATACTTCCCATGCGTCGCTTCATCGGAAAGGGGTATTCACAGGGTTGTGTATCGGGGAAGTGTATGAGAGAAGACTTTCCATTAATGGTTTCTTCATGCCAATTGATCACAACATTTATTCACATCAATATTAATTGTTTGCGTTTAGCATTTCTCATTCGTGTTAGGTCCTTTCGCCCTTAATGAGCCGTCATTGACTAGTATGCTTAGAAGTCAATTCATCATTTTAGGGACGTAACAATCAATTGATCATAACAAGCAAGGCAATTTCAAGAATAAATGTATATTGTAAATAATGTCTCAAGTCTAGAGAGAAGAGAATGAAAATGACTCTTTTATTGAGATAACTTTGTACATACATATCCAAGTGCGGGCCTTTGCAAAAATAAAAAGACACAGTCCGGGACGGACTTTTGGTGAAAGTCTAGATCCTACGAGGCTGGAAGACTCATCATTTTATTTTTTTATTTTTTTAGGGATGGGCTCCTATAAAGTGTGATGGTCCGTTTTCTTCCTCAATTGTTGGAGGGTTTGTCGGCGGCACATTCCATGTCTTCCACGGGGAACTCGGGCTCCTTGTCATCGGGAAAGACATCGCGAGGTCTCCACTTGGCTTGGCATTGCAATCGCCGGACTCGCTTTTGGCCATCTCCTTTTGGTGGCTCCCTTTCAAGGGGCGTAACCTCGCGCATGGCATTCGGCGAAGGTACGGATCTCCATTTGATGTAGCCGCCTTTGGGCCTCCGAGGCATGGGTCTCTTCTCATGGACGGTGTCCCAATCCTACTCACGTGGATGGAAGTCTCAGACGCCATTTCAGATGTGGGCTCCTTGGTTGATGTTTACGGTGGACAAGACCGCAAAGGACTTTAGCATTTTAAACCTCGAGATGAAATTATAACCATGATTTGAGAGGAACGCCTCATTAGCGGATTAGCCTTTTAGAAAAGAGTTGATCTTTTATTCTAAGAAAACTTGATCTCCGAATTTCTTTTTTTTTTTTAAATGAGGATTGACACACAAAAGACTCACACATTTTCCTTTTTTTTTTTAGGATTGACACACACATTTTTTTTTTTCATTTGAGTAAAAGACTCACACATTTTCCCTTTTATTTTTAGGATTGACACACACACATTTTTTTTTCATTTGAGTAAAAGACTCACACATTTCCCCCTTTTTTTTAGGATTGACACACACACATTTTTTTTCATTTGAGTAAAAGACTCACACATTTTCCCTTTTTTTTTTAGATTGACCGGGCCGAAGTTGCCTACGTTCCCCTTACCACGGAGGAGGGGGTCCCACGCGATGAGAGGCTCAGGTCACCGTAGTTCAGACCGGTTTAGAATTCTAAGAGGAAAAGAAGAACATGACTGACTTCTTGGGAGATAACGGGGATCCACCCAAAGACATGACTGACTTCCTAGGGGACCACGCCTAGGGTTCCAACGGAAGTCTTAATGGGGACCTAGGGGACAACGTCTAGGGTTCCTCAAATTTTCAACGGGAAACTTAGCGGGAATCTCGACGGGAATTACAACGGGGAACTAGGGACTATGCCTAAGGTTCCAACGGGAATCTCAACGAGGATCACAACGGGGAACTAGGGACTATGCCTAAGGTTCCAAAGGGAATCTCAACGAGGATCCCAACGGGGAACTAGGGACTATGCCTAAGGTTCCAACGGGAATCTCCACGAGGATCACAACGGGGAACTAGGGACTATGCCTAAGGTTCCAACGGGAATCTCCACGAGGATCACAACGGGGAACTAGGGACTATGCCTAAGGTTCCAATGGGAATCTCCACGAGGATCACAACGGGGAACTAGGGACTATGACTAAGGTTCCAATGGGAATCTCAACGAGGACCACAACGGGGAACTAGGGACTATGCCTAAGGTTCCAACGAGAATCTCAACGAGGGTTCACAACGGGGAACTAGGGACTATGCCTAAGGTTCCAATGGGAATCTCAATGAGGATCACAACGGGGAACTAGGGACTATACCTAAGGTTCCAACGGGAATCTCAACGAGGATAACGACGGGGATCTCAACGAGGATAACGACGGGGATCACAACGGGATCACAACGGGGATCACGACGGGGATCACGACGGGAGTCTCGAAGGATAACGGGGATCCGCCCGAAGACTTAACAAAATCACTTAACGGAAGTCTTGGAGGATAACGGGAATCCATCCAAAGACTTAACAAAATCACTTAATGGAAGTCTTGGAGGATAACGGGGATCTGTCCAAAGACTTAACGGAAGTCTTGGAGGATAACGTGAATCCGTCCAAAGACTTTAACGAACTCACTTAATGGAAGTCTTGGAGGATAACGGGGATCCGTCCAAAGACTTAACAAAATCACTTAATGGAAGTCTTGGAGGATAACGGGGATCCGTCCAAAGACTTAACAGAATCACTTAATGGAAGTCTTGGAGGATAACGGGGATCCGTCCAAAAAACTTAACAAAATCACTCAATGGAAGCCTTGGAGGATAACGGGGATCCGTCCAAAGACTTAACAAGATGACGCTTGTTAACGCAAGAATGCGATGCGTCAAAGACAAGAAGCACAAATGGAGAAAACTCATGCAGTGCGCAATTATTTATTCATCTAAGTTTACTTAAAAATCATTTTTATTCCTAAATGGTTGGAAAAGATTTCTCTTCTTTTTCGCAACTACTTTAATTCCTAGATCAGTAGAGGCCATCACTACGCCTATAGACCCCTCATTTTTCACCTGTCTTGCACACTCCCAAGGATGGATTGTCCCGGGCGAGGGTCCTATAGGGCAAGCGGCTTCCACCGACCAAAAGAAACGAACCTAGGGTCTAGTGCATCACAAGGTTCCCAATGCATGAGCCATCCCAATCATTATTAAGCCCCGGTTAAGATCGAGATTCTTCTTAGGTACTTAAAGGAATTCCGGCATAACCTCATCTTTGATGAGGCCTCTTGAATCTTATCCTTGGGATTAAGGATGATTAGTGTGGACTATTCATTAGGGCTTGGCAACACGGTGTCACCCTATCTATAACACATGACTTAGGTTAATTATAGCCAATATTAACGCATAAGTCAAGGACCGGGTCAAAGTTGACCATAATTATGGCCAAGTTATTGCCCGAGTCATGACTCCTTATGAACAAGTGTGGTTGACTCGGCTCGGAAGGGGAGGTGGAATGGACCTGTGCGCGCTAGAAGGGCACAAGAGAACCAATCAAGCTGCATCGTGGCATCCATCCTGGGTTTAAAGGGTATTTGGAACGTGCAAGGTCAAGTGCGCGTAATGTGAAGCCTTTTATGTTCCCTTTTGAGTCAAAATAGAAATTTTTGGTTCGTTTTAATGAACATGAATGAGCAATACATGAACAAAATGATGAACAAGTATTTTTCACAAGTAATCAAACAAGCATATGAACAAGCAAGAATCAAAAGTTTTTGCATGGAAAGGTTGTGCACAACCAAAGGGTTTTGAAACCAAATTTTTTTTGCAAGAAGAACAACCTTTTGAAAGTCATTTGTACAAAAAAGGTTGTGCACAAACAAGAAGAATGTGAAGACCAAATTTTTTTATAAAAAGGGTTATGCACAATGAGGCTTTGAAAACCCAATTTTTATGTCCAAAAATTTGTGCATAACCAAGCTTTGGAAAATCCATTTTTGGCCAAGAAAAAGAAGGTAAAAGTGCACAAGAAGAGTCTGAAAATTGGAACCTGAACCGGAAGAAGCAAGAAGACCCTTAGAATGTCTCTGCATCGCGCAAAATTGTTGACTTGAAGCATGTTGTGGATCATCCCAATGTAGCCGTACGGCTAAGGCATCCTGTCCATTATTTTTTGCAAATTTTCAGCTTCTAATCCTCAAGCCCCAGTCCATTTCATTTCCAAAACAGTTCCATTCCTTGTAAATCAAAACAGAAACATAAAACACACAAATTAGGCACAAAGTCAACAAATGGGGACGGGAGTTTGACCCACACATAAATGTCCCCAAAGCTTCTAAAAAGAAGTTTGAGAACATTTAACTCCCCAGCGGAGTCGCCACTGTAAGGATCCCGCCCCGTGACGAAGGAAACGAAGGGTTTTCGTTTCGAAGGGCGAAAAAGCCAAACACGGTTAACACGCAAAACATAACGAAGTCGCCACATTTGTTAATTATTTAACCCAACAAATGGAAAGGTTAGAGATTGTATTAGTTCGGAGGTCAGGTTACGTCTTGGGAAGAGTTTCACGTCACCCAAGCCGCCTTGGACAAAGCCGAGTCTCCCTTGTGTTTGTTGACCAAAATGTGCAAGGGTGTGTGTGTGTGTGTTTGAAAATGGGAGAAACTGACTTTTAACAAAAATCAGTTAGAAACTTAACAAGGAAGGTTTATTTTGCAAACAGTTTAACAAAAAGGAGTAAAACTGGAAAAAAAGTGCTCCCTGCCCAAACTAGCCGTATGGCTGGTTTAAACCATCTGTACGGCTCGTTTGGCCGTCCCAGGTTTTTTACAGATTTATCAGAAACAGTCCAGTTTCAAACAGAAACAAAGCATTCTGTTGAAACTGGACAGAATTGTGACTTTTCAATAGGGTTGAATCAAAGTTTGGATGGTAAAGATTGAGACTTTACCACCCAAACTTGATCATTATAGCATAAATAAGCCTAAACATCATAAATATGCAAGGGCTCTCTCCATATGTGCAATGGATCACCAAGCCCAAAAGTAAAGACATAAATATAAATTGCATAAATCATAACAAGCCTTAGGTTATCCTTTGGTTTGCAACCCACAATCATGAAGGGCACCATGGATCAAGGCTTGGTTCCAAGGAATAAAAGACACTAATTAAAGGACATAAATGAAATTGCATAAACTTAACAAATACTCCTCTCCACTTAGCTCATCATTTTAATACACCATAAAGATGTAAGATGAAGCCATTGGGATCATTAGAGTATTTGGATCCCAATCATATATATATATATATATATATATATATATATATATATATATATAAAGATTACATTTTTATGATCCAACAAAAGAAAAATAGAAGGAGATGAAGAAGAAGATTGCAATTAATTAAAGATTTGATCTTTTAAGCAAGTTTGGGGTAAATCAATAATTGATTGACCCAAGTTTGCTTCTTTTCATTTTCCTACTTAGAGATCTTGGACTCTAAGATTTCACTTAATCATGGTTTGGTCATTGTATTCTTGGATTAAATGGGAATTTAAAGATAAGGGGGATACTACTCTTGGTAGTTCTTCACCATTATCTAAAGTGAGCCATATTTTAATCACAAAGAAAACTAATCAATTTTGATGAGGGGAGAATTTTGGAGAGTAAATTTTCTCTAGAACTCTTGTCCCAATGAGAGAGGATGACCTCTCTATTTATAGGGAAAAATGTTTCATTTTAGCCCTTCAACTATGGGCTTGGGCACCAAGCAAAAGGGGGATATTTTCACTTTAATCCCTCAACTATTGTCTTGTGACTTGCTTAGGGGCTAAGCATAAAAATGGGTTAAGATTAGATCACAAAATGGGTCATTTATACTCATAAAATGGTCACAAATTGGGTTGAAATTGGATCATTTTTTGGCACAAAATGGGGCATTTGGCTGGGTATTCAGTCATTTCCAGAAAGGGGGCGTGGGTGACCAATCAAGGGTGAAAGCCCAATCAAAATCGGGCATGTGAGTACTGTGATGGGGAGAGGGGACAAGGGAGGATGACTGACCAATCAGGTGAAGGCGGGTGTGAGGGGGCTGTCGGGCGCGTGTACAACACGCGGGGGACAGGGAGGCGGCGAGTGGCAAATGGCGGGCGACCACGTGGCGGCCTGTCGGGCTGGCTTGAGAAGGCGCACATTGAATGTGCGCCGTTTCCTTTTCTTCGGCCATTTTCGGATAATTCCCACAAAGTCCTTTTGGGCTTTGTGGGAAATTCACCACTGGTCCTGGCTTTTGGAAATTACCATAAGGTCCCTCCCTTTCCCAAAATAATTCTGTTAATGCCTAAAATACCCCTTGAACACTATAATGACCCAATTAGGTCCCAAATTACCCCTTAATTCCACAATTTGATTATTTAAGGATAGTAATCCGGATCGGGGTACTTACAATTATGTGTATTGATAATTTAGATCTATTTTGTATATGAAATAAATTGTTTATTCATGATATTGACTAGATCTAATTAAATTTGTAATCTGCAAATTCATGTTGGTTTAATTTGATTAATGCATGAACACGATAATGTGATTGATCGAATTTTGAAATTCTGGAAAATCTGGGAATCTGGAAATCACCACCGTACGGCTCTGTGGGTGGCGCACGCCTCCACAGCAGCCGTACGGCTGCTTTGGATTTTTGGACAGATTGTTTTGTTTTACCTAGTTTCTGATTGTTCCGTAAATCGTTCACAGAATTCGAATCTGGTTTCAGATGGCTGGTTTTTGAAACGTGTTTCCTGAAATATGATTCAATCCAGAAAGATGCAGAAATCAGAGTTCTGAAGAGTTCAGAATTGCTGTAATCTTTGAAATTGATGAGACAATGAATGATCTTGAAACAAGTGACCAATCTATACGGGAATGTGGATGCCTTTGGCTTAGTTTCGACCATATAGAGAAGTTACTAGGTTTCTTGATCTTAGTACGGGCTTGTGGATGCCTTTTGGCTTAGTTTCGACCGTGCCTTTTGTGCTCTCAATTTATAGATGTTCTGCGGAAACAAAAGTTTCAGAATTTAACCCTATGAGCAAAGTACAAATTGTTTGTAAGAGAATAAAACTAAATTTGGATTAGTTCATTGCATGGACCAATGGCAGGCTTACGCCTTGTTTCTGGGAATGCGAATGAAATATCCAATCTGTAAATTGTTTATAGATAATTTAGATTCCGTCCCCATAAAGTTGGTTCATAATTAAATCACAAGATTTTTCTTCTGTAAATTAATTTGATTAGTTAACATCCTTTATGGAAAGACTATATTATATTATGTTTGACATAATTAAATATATGATGCATGACTCTATATAAATGAACCTTCATAAAATTTTAAGTTTTATGCCACCCACTATTTAAACACTTGTGAAGTACCTTGATCGTTTCGGTGTGGTTTATCTGCCAAAGCAGGGCACATCATTCTATCATTGAGAAGCAAGATGAGGCAAAGGTTGTCTATACGTTTAAAGTGGTTAAACTTAATTAAGCTATCATAACGGTTATGGGCCTAAGACATAAGATGAGATTAAAACATGTATGACATAAGATGTCACAAATCCCATAAAGGATCTAAGAGTGACATGTGATATGATTGATAAGGAGTTATCTACCTAAATAGCTTGGTTTTGAGGTTCATGCCAAAGCAAACTCACAAATCAAGTGAAATATGGATCTTAGCCCATTTAAATTATATAATACAAGAGTTGTATTTGAAGGTGTATAATTCAGTGGGAGTATTTATGAAATACTTTAATATCTCTAAATGATAATGGTATGAAATATATGTGTATATTTATTTGCATATTGTGTAGAATGTTTTGAACTCTAATTATGTATAATTACTATAATTGACCCCACTTAAAGAGAATGAGACTAACTTCCTTGACCTAGTCATGAGCTTAAGAATTGTTCTAAAGTAAGAACGGAAGTTATTAATTCTTAATAAATTATATTCCTAAGAAACCTAATGCCTTAAGGATGGACAAAGACATTGATTAGAAACATGTGGATGATTCTATAGATGTCAATTGTCCTACGACTTGCTATCATATATTTAGAACTTAAGAAGTTTCTGAAATATATGGATGCTTATGTGATAAGCAATTGCGTAGGAAGCGTTCCTACAAGCACGAAAGGCAAGAAAAGTTTGAGATTGATTAGAGCCTAACATTCTATTGGTGTTGGTGCCCTAGGCACGTTTAATAAACGTTGTAATTGTTATCATTTATTTTATATTAATAAAGAGATGTTTTGATTATTATTGTTATTCATGTTTACTTATAATAATCTCCGTCCCTAGTACTTGTTTGGTATTAGTATAAAGACTAAATGATCATGGGATGATCATGTTAGATTTATGGGTACTTGTTTAGTACTGGACAAGACCCGCTTTATGAGATCTATATCATGGTCAATGTCATATATATATATCATATTAGTTATGTCATTTGAATCCTTAGACATGTAGTTATTATAGTCTTCCACTTGATGAACATTATGTTTGACATATTCAAACGGTACCTTTAACAGGGTAGTTATAAAGGGTATGATTGGCATAATCAGATTCATGTAGGGAAGAATAATAAGCTATGATGGATTTGTCCCTCTTCGGAGAGATGTCAAGCTTGGGCCTCTCGTAGGAATGATGTTGATGAAAATGTTCGGCTGGACTCAAATGAAATGATTGGATCAATGTCGTTTGGATTATCAACATATTCGGAATCGAGAAAGTATTGAACAAAACAAGTTGACTGTTTGACCATGACTTGTGTTCAATGACATCGTGGACAAAGGGATTGTGACATGTTCTAAATGGAATGCGAACTTGTATCTAGTTATATTATTTGGGTAGGTATGACGGTTTGCTAGAACCTAATCATATCTTATGGTTTCATGTTTGAACCCATTGCCAACTTAGTATAATCCTAGAGGGTCACACACAATAGAACGAATCCTAAAAGGACTATATTGGAATATTGGGTTGAAGAACCATTTGAGGATTTAAGGAAATTAGAGGAAGAAAAGTGGAATAAGGGAGGTCCGGTCGGACCAGACAATAGACCCGGGCGGACCATGATAGGTCCGGTCGGACCCTATGCTGTACCCGGCCGGACCAGTCGGTTTCGGGAGGAACTTTCCTTAATCCGTTTTCTTGCGGGTTTAGACATAAGTTACCTATTTGGAATAGGTCTAACTTGTATATAAACAACCCTAATTCGACCTAAATCAGTACGTGTGTTTTTGCAAGCCTCCAAAGAGTTTTTGAGAGTTATTTTCTTGTTCTAAGAAATCTCTAGATTGAAGAACAAAAACAAACACAATAATATTCCATATAGTCAAAATATAATTGAGAAAACGTGTTTCTCAATTTGGTCTAGCAACCAAGATCAAGTGCTCTTGATATTCGTTCGTGGTGTGGATACCGCTAGAGGGTGAAGCTCATCATCTTCAAAGTTCGTGTTCTTACTTGTTCATGATCAAGCTTCGATTTCTCCACCAAGATCAAAGGCTAAAATCAAAGTCATCAAGGGTTAGTTTTCTAGTATTCATATGGTATGTATTTGATATAATCATATGAACGGATGTATGGCTTTGGGTTTCATTAAAATTTTAAATGATATTTTCCGCTGCGCATGTTACTCCGAAACCCAACAGTGGTATCAGAGCCCCGTTCATGTTGATTACTTCAATACTAGATCATGTTGTGTGTATATAAATTGCTTATTTATATGCCTAGCATGATATGAATATTGGATTATGATGTTTATGTGTTATTTGATTTAATGTGGTTTATTGTTTTATAAACTTTAATCGCACTATTCAATCGCAATAAAAATTATGTTGGATTTAAAATTGTTTGGGTTATCAATTTCTGATTGGATCAAAGTTTTGATAATCGGGGAAAAACAATTTTGAGACAAATTTTTAAACTTTAAAATTTCTGGAATTTTTGGCGTAGGTCCGACCAGACCAGAGCAAGGACCCGGCCGGACCCTTGGGTCTGGAGCGTGGTTCTGGCGTTTGGTTTTAGTCAGATTCAAAAATCTGGAATTTTTCGAGGAGGTCCGACCGGACCAGTGACAGTACCCGGCCGGACCTGCTGGTCTGGAGCGGGTATTGGGCAATTGGTTTGGGTGCAGATCTCGAGATTTAATTTTTCCTATTTGTTTTGATCTTGTGATTCTGAGATTGGTCAAAGGTTGGATGGCTAATCTACGTTCATCGAGATTGTGTTTCCCAAACTTGATCGCAATCAAAGTCTCAAAGATAAAACGAAGTTAGAATTATGAAGAGTTCATAATTGCTAAAATTGAGAAACAAAATTCTTGATTCAAAGATTGGAGATCCATGTGGAATTGTGGATGCAATTGGCCTACGTTCATCGAGACCATCTATTGCTTAGTTTCAGCCACATGGACTACTTTCTTGATTTCTTGAATTAGTGCGGAATTGTGGATGCCTTATGGCTTAGTTTCGGCTGCACTTCTTGTTGTCTTGATTTGGAGTAAATAACCAAAGTTGAAATAGTCACATCCTCATAATTATAGAGAAACTAATGACACATAAATATTATGCTTAAATTAATGACTATTAATTTAGTAGCTAAACTTGATGTGTAAAATGTTTATATTATGTGCTCATAAATGTGTTATATGCTATATGTGAATAAACCTTCAAAGAAGTTTTAATTTCCTTTTGCCATGCCATGATTAAACACTTGTTAGTGCATGAGTAATTTCAATGTAGATTCACCTCCGCGAGGTACATTGACTTTATTTATGTATACGCAAGATAGATAATGTGGGCACGCCCAAGCGAGGCACACTAACTATGCGTTTAAAACGGTTGAACTTAATTAGGCGTCAAAACAGTTTTAGGCCTAGGCAAAGATGAGATTAAACATGCTTTTTGAAATTGGATTTCTTAAAGAATCTCAGAAAAGGATCTAAGAGTCATATGAGATATGATTGACATGATCGTCTACCTAATTAGTTTAATTTTGTGTAATCCACCTCCGCGGACTTGAAATTAAATTAAAGTTGGATCTTAGCCCATGTAAATTATATTATACATTAGATATATAAAGAAGGTTGTATAATTTAGTGGGAGTATTTTTGGAAAATACATTGTTTATTTCTTTAATGAAAAAAATTGGTACTTTTTAAATTTTGAAAATTTTGCATAATTGTAGATAATGACTACTAACACTTAATCAATTTCGTTGCGATCGATCTTTGAAAAGAATAAGCTCCAAGAGAATGGTACGAACTTTATGGATTGGATCCGTAGCCTAAGAATTGTTCTTAGGAAAGAAGATAAGTTGTAAATTCTCGATGGGCCACTTCCCGCTGAACCAGAACCTACTGCCCCTAGGGCAGAAAGAGACAGTTACAAGAAACATCGTAATGATTCTAAAGATGTAAGTTGTCTCATGCTTGCTACTATGTGCTCAAAACTCCAACAAAGTTTGGAACATTTGGAAGCCTATGAGATAGGCATGGAGTTAAGAGCCATGTTTCAAGAACAAGCTAGGCAAGAGAGGTACAATACCATTGTGGCATTCACTTCTTGCAAAATGAGTGAAGGTCAACAAGTGAGTCCTCACATGCTTAAAATGAAAGGCTATGTAGAGCATCTTGAGAAACTTGGCTATCTAATCCAATTGGAGCTAGCCACGGATCTCATTTTTAATTCATTGCCTAAATATTATAATCAGTTTGTGATGAATTATAACATGCATGGAATGGATAAGAATCTCTCCTAGTTGCATGGTATGCTTAAAACTGCGGAGATGAAGATTGTGGAGAAGGTTCTCCTGTGCTCATGGTTCAAGATGGGAAGAAGGCTGGTGCCAAAGGAAAGGGTAAGAAAGTTGTCAAACCCAAGATAAGCAAGGCAAAGGTTGCCAAGGCTTCTGAGGTAAAACCTGATTCACAAAAGGATGCAATCTGTTTCCATTGTCAAGAAATTGGTCATTGGAAACGTAATTGCAAGGCTTTTAAGGAAGAGCAAAAGAAAAAGAGAAGTGGGAATGCGTCGACTTCAGGGACTAAAGAATAGGAGAGTGCTTAAAGAGGGTGAAGTGGACCTACGAGTGGGGAATGGAGCAAGAGTTGCTGCATTAGCCGTAGGAACTTATGAAGTCACTTTACCTTCCGGTTTAATACTTGTTTTGAACAATTGCTATTATGTACCGGATTTAAGTAGAAATATTATTTCAATTTCTTATTTGGATAATGAATATTTTAAGTTTCTTATTGAGAACAAGAGATTTTCTATTTATTTAAATGATGTGCTTTATGGTATTGCTAATTCATTTAATGGCATTTATGTCTTGAATGTCAAGAATGAAAATAATGACAATGTCTATCATGTAAATAAGAAATCTAAACCTAATGATGTTAATCATACTTATTTGTGGCATTGCTGTCTTGGTTATATTAATGAGAAGTGTATTTCAAAACTCCATGGGGACGACCTTTTGGGTTCATGTGATCTTGAGTCATATGATACTTGCGAGTCGTGTCTTCTTGGAAAAATGACTAAGACAGCTTTTACCAAGCGAGGTGAAAGGGCAAGCGACTTATTGGGGTTGATACATTCCGATGTATCCGGACCACTAACTAGCAATGCTAGGGGAGGGTTTCAATACTTCATAACCTTCACTGATGATTATAGTAGATTTGGGTATGTTTACCTAATGAAACATAAAAGTGAAGCATTTGAGATATTTAGAATATTTCAAATTGAAGTAGAAAAACAACTTGGAAAAAGTATTAAGGCACTTCGATCGGATCGAGGTGGAGAATACTTGAGCCATGAATTTGATGATCATCTAAAGAATTGTGGAATAATTTCACAATTGACTCCACCCGGAACACCACAATGGAATGGTGTGTCTGAGAGGAAGAATCGAACTTTGTTAGACATGGTTTGATCAATGATGAGTCAAGTTGATCTTCCTTTATCCTTTTGGGGTTATGCTCTAGAGACTGCTGCTTTCTCACTAAATCGTGTTCCAAGCAAATCGGTTCAAAAGACTCCATATGAAATGTAGAGCGGAAAGAAAACTTGTTTGTTTTTCATGAGGATTTGGGGTTGCGAAGCTTTTGTCAAAAGACTCATCTCCGACAAGCTAGCACACAAATCCGATAAATATATTTTCGTGGGATATCCTAAGGAAACTAGAGGATATTACTTTTACAACCTAGAGGGCAACAAGGTGTTTGTTGCCCGTACTGGTGTCTTTCTAGAGAAACAGTTTCTCTCCAAAGAAATCAGTGAGAGTAAAATAAATCTTGAAGAAATTCGAGACCCAGAAAATGACATTGAACCAATAGTGGAACAAGAACAAGAACCACAAGGAATTGTGGAACCTGTTCAAAATACACAAGTAACTCACAGATCTGATAGGTTACGGTCCGAGCCCGAGAGATATGGTTTTCTCATAACGGATAGTAATGAGGTGGAAATCATTGATAATGATGAACAGACCACCTACCAAGAGGCGATGTCATCTCCTGATTCGAAGAAATGGCTTGGAGCCATGGAATCCGAATTACAATCCATGCAAGATAATCAAGTTTGGAACTTGATTGATGCACCTGAAGGTGTAAAAACCATAGGGTGAAAATGGGTCTTCAAGAAGAAGACTGACATGGATGGAAGGTTCATACTTACAAGGCTAGACTTGTAGTGAAAGGTTATAGGCAAGTTCATAGTATTGACTATGATGAAACCTTTTCGCCCGTAGCAATGATCAAGTATATAAGAATTTTGCTTGCCATTGCCGCATATCATGACTATGAAATATGGAAAATGGATGTCAAAACCGCTTTCCTTAATGGGAATTTGCAAGAGGATGTCTATATGACACAACCCGAAGGTTTTGGACAAAGTTCTAAAGTATGCAAATTGCAGAAATCCATATATGGGTTGAAGCAAGCTTCTAGGAGTTGGAATCTCCGTTTTGATGAATCGGTCAAAGAGTTTTGTTTCATCAAGAACGAAGATGAACCTTGTGTTTACAAGAAGATTAGTGGGAGCATAGTGCTATTCCTTATTTTATATGTGAATGACATATTGCTCATTGGAAACGAATTCCTACACTTCAGTCTGTAAAGACTTGGTTAGGAAAGTGTTTCGCAATGAAAGATATAGGTGAAGCCGCATATATCCTTGGAATTAAGATCTACAGAGATAGATCTAGGAAGCTAATTGGTTTAAGCCAAAGTACTTACATTGACAAGGTCATTAGAAGATTCCGCATGGAAAATTCTAAGAGAGGTACCTTGCCAGTTCTACATGGAGTTTCTCTAAGCAAGACTCAATATCCTAAGATAAAAGATGAGCGTGATAATATGAATGATGTTCCATATGCTTCGGAAATTGGGTCCATCATGTATGCCATGATATGTACTAGGCTGGATGTATCTTATGCTTTGAGCATGACAAGCAGATATCAATCTGACCCCGGTGAAAATCACTGGATGGCTGTAAAAGCGATCCTTAAGTACTTGAGAAGGACTAAAGATTCGTTTTTGGTCTATGGAGGAATGGAAGACGATCTCGTTGTAAATGGTTACACGGATGCAAGCTTCCAAACCGACAGAGATGACAATCGATCGCAATCGGGTTTTGTGTTTATGTTAAATGGTGGAGCTGTAAGCTGGAAGAGTTCCAAGCAAAGTACAATCGCTGATTCTATAACGGAAGCTGAGTATATTGCTGCATCGGATGCTGCAAAGGAAGCTGTTTGGATTAAGAATTTCATCACTGAACTTGAAGTGGTTCCTAGTATTGCTAATCCAATAGACCTTTATTGTGATAATAATGGTGCTATTGCTCAAGAAAAGGAACCAAGGGCACATCAGAAATCCAAACACATACTTAGGCATTTTCATATCATTTGAGAAATCATTGATAGTGGAGACATAAATATATGCAGAGTACCAACTGATGACAATGTCACGGACCTGCTAACAAAGGGACTTCCACAAGCTAAACATGATGGTCATGTAAGGTCCATGGGTATTAGATACATGGGAGATTGGGCCTAGGGCAAGTGGGAGATTGTTGGTGTTGGTGCCCTAGGCACGTTTAATAAACGTTGTAATTGTTATCATTTATTTCATATTAATAAAGAGATGTTTTAATTATTATTGTTGTTCATGTTTACTTATAATAATCTCCGTCCCTAGTACTTGTTTGGTATTAGTATAAAGGCTAAATGATCATGGGATAATCATGTTAGATTTATGGGTACTTGTTTAGTACTGGACATGACCCGCTTTATAAGATCTATATCATGATCAATGTCATATATATATATATCTCATATTAGTTATGTCATTTGAATCCTTAGAAATGTAGTTATTATAGTCTTCCACTTGATGAATATTATGTTTGACATATTCAAACACTACCTTTAACCGGGTAGTTATAAAGGGTATGATTGGCATAATCGGATTCATGTAGGGAAGAATAATAAGCTATGATGGATTTGTCCCTCTTCGGAGAGATGTCAAGCTTGGGCCTCTCATAAGAATGATGTTGATGAAAATGTTCGGCCGGACTCAAATGAATTGATTGTATCAAAGTCGTTTGGATTATCAACATATTTGGAATCGAGAAAGTATCGAACAAAACAAGTTGACTGTTTGACCATGACTTGTGTTCAATGACATCGTGGACAAAGGGATTATGGCATGTTCTAAATGGAATGCGAACTTATATCTAGTTATACTATTTGGGTAGGTATGATGGTTTGCTATAACCTAATCATATCTTATGGTTTCATGTTTGAACCCATTGCCAACTTAGTATAATCCTAGAGGGTCACACACAATAGAACGAATCCTAAAAGGACTATATTGGAATATTGGGTCGAAGGACCATTTAAGGATTTAAGGAAATTAGAGGAATAAAAGTGGAATAAGGGAGGTCCAGTCGGACCAGACAATAGACCCTGGCGGACCATGATAGGTCCGGTCGGACCCTATGCTGTACCCGGCCGGACCAGTCGGTTTCGGGAGGAACTTTCCTTAATCCGTTTTCTTGCGTGTTTAGACATAACTTACCTATTTTGAATAGGTCTAACTTGTATATAAACATCCCTAATTCAACCTAAATCAGTACAAGTGTTTTTGCAAGCCTCCAAAGAGTTTTGAGAGTTATTTTCTTGTTCTAAGAAATCCCTAGATTGAAGACAAGAACAAACACAATAATATTCCATATAGTCAAAATATAATTGAGAAAACGTGTTTCTCAATTTGGTCTAGCAACCAAGATCAAGTGCTCTTGATATTCGTTCATGGTGTGGATACCGCTAGAGGGTGAAGCTCATCATCTTCAAAGTTCGTGTTCTTACTTGTTCGTGATCAAGCTTCGATTTCTCCACCAAGATCAAAGGCTAAAATCAAAGTCATTAAGGGTTAGTTTTCTAGTATTCATATTGTATGTATTTTGCGCATGTTACTCCGAAAACCAACACATTCATGTGATGAATGAAAGGTATGTTAATAAGTTCTCATGTTTTGAACATGGAGATACATATTAATTAACTTAGTTGGCTTGGTAATCAAGTTAGTTTAGAACTAACAAACGGATTTGACATTAATTCATAAGCGACATTTGATGTTTAAAGTGCTATGTCTTAATATCAAATGGAAACTTTCTCAAACTCTAAAGGTTAATAAGGATAAGTATTTAAGATAAATGCAAGACAAGAGTTGTCAAGCCTAAAGGAAATATTTGTGGCTAAACCTAAAATACTGAGGATGTAATTGCTACTATGGCAATGTGATTGACCATTAGAGAATTACAGTTTAAATTAAAGGATCAAAAGGAAGGGTAGTTGGACTACCACTTCAAGTATTTATGTTTATCTTTCTACATCTAAGTTATTGGGTATTGGATACCGGATATGGATCCCACATTTGTATAAATGTGTAAGACTTGAGAGATAGAATGACTACTTAAGGAAGGTAAAGATTAACCTATGTGAAAATAATGATGCAAAGATTGCAACATTAAGCATAGGAACTTGCGAAGTGTCTTTACCTAGTAGGTCCATATTTGTTTTGAACAAATGGTGTGATGTTCCTACTTTAAGTAGAAATATTATTTTGGTTTCTTCATTAGAAGATTATGGATGTTTCTTATTTCGAATAAGAAAGTGTTACTTTAAAATGATTTGCTTTATTGTATTGATAATCATATAATGAAACTTTATATCCTTATCTTGGAAGAACAAAATAATGAGTATAACATAAATAATGAAAATCTGAATCTAAGGATGTAAGCATTACATTCTTAAAAGCATTGATGTCTATGTCAAATAAAAGAAACACATAACTAAAATTCCATGGGATGGAATTTTAAATTCACATGATTTCGAATCATGTGATATATGCGAATCTTGTAAATTGATTAAGACACCTCTTACTAATAGTAGTAAAACGAAGTACTCTTTTGGACTAATACATATTGATGTATGTAGTTCACTAAAGTAACAATGCTTGGAAAATAATTTCAGTATCCCATGGCAATAAATATTAGTGTACTCTGATCTGATCAAAGTAATGAATATTTGAGCCCTGGACTTTACGAGAATTCCGCAGAAAGTTTGCAGAATAAGAAAAATGGAATCTGAAAACAGCAACCGTACGACTGCATTTTAGGTGTACGCCTAAGGATGAGCCGTACGGCTCTTATTAACAGAAGTTTACAGATTGTCTGTAAAATACAGTTTTTCTGCCTCATGATAAGTCAAACTGATCTATAATTATCCTTGTGGATTATATGCTAGAAACAGCTGCGCTTACACTAAATTGAGATTCGTCTAAGGAGGTCGTTATACCATATGAGATATGGAATGAAAGAAAACTTGGTTTGTCTTTCATAAAGATTTGTAATGTGATGCTTTTGAGAAAAGTGTTGTCTTGGACAAAATCACACCTAACTCTAATAAATGTATTTTAATGGGATATCTTAATGATATTGATTTTACACCCTTAAAGAGTACAAATCGTTTGTTACTCTAAATAACACTTTCTAGATAAATCGTTTATCTCTAAAGAACTAGTGGGAGTAAAATGTATCTCGAAGAGTTCGAGACCCAGAAAATGACATAGAACCTAAGATGGAAGTTGAACAAAGTTTCACAAGGAGTTGTGGAAATTCGTTCAAGTATACAAAAGTTATTTGCATAAATGATAGGATACTATCTATAACAAGAAATATTGATTTCTCGTAATAGAAAGTAATTAGGAAAATATCATTGCGAATGATTGACCTATCACCTATTAAGATGAAAAGTCCGCTATGGATTTAGATCAATGACTCGGAGTCATAAAATCTAAAAGTGCAATCCATGTATCATAATCAAGTTTGGAACTTGATCGTTCTATTCTAAGGCTTGAAAACCATATGATAGAAAATGAGTTTTCTTGGAGAAAACAAACATGGATCGCAAGGTGCATATTAATATAGCACGACTAATTGAGTAAAGTTAATTCATAATATCAATTATGATGAAAGTTTATCACTTGTAGTCATGCATAATGTTATTAGAATTCTAATTGTCATGACCGCATATTGCGAATATGAAATATGACAAATGGATGTCAAAACTACATTCCTTAACAAGAACATACTTTAGGATGTGTTTGATACAACCTAAAATTTTTGATCCATAAAATTCTAATAAAATATACAAGTTGCAGAAATCCATGAGATGGATTGAAGCAAACTACTTGGAGTGAAATTTCATTTTGATGTAGTATTCAAAGAGTTTGAATTCATTAAAGATGAGACTTGTGATTACAATAAATTTAGTGGGAGTGTAATAATAATTCCTAGTCTAACATACATGTGGTTGACATATAATTCATTTTGAAAGAGTTTCAAAATGAAAAACTTGGATAAAGCCGCCTATATCCTTGGACAGATTTATGGAGATAAATCTAAAAGGTTGATTAGTTAAAGTCAAAGTACTAATATAGACAAGATAGTGAAAGGTTCACTAAGCAAGACTCTTGGAGAGGTTACTTGCAAAAGTCTAATGGCATTAATCTTTGCAAGATTTTGTCTTACTGGAAGACTAATGAGCAAGAGTACATGATTAGGATTCCATATGCTTTGGTTATTGGATCTATCATGTAAGCCATATTGATGTACTAAGACTGGAAGTCTCATATACTTGGAGTATGATGAGATGATAGCAATCGGATCCTAGTGACAGCCACTAGATAAATATTGCAGTATAAATACATGTATAAGCCCCGTATCCGTTCTTCCTTTTGGGTGCTCCGACGAATTTCTTCCTTTTGCAATCAAGAATGAAAACCTAACCCTAGATGGACCAAGGAACCCAAAATTTGGCCTAAAATCCGACCCAGTTTCGACCACCCCCGACACTTGGGCGGTCGCCCACTATAGCCTTGGGAGGTCGCCCAGAAACTGCTCCTGGCGGATGATCAAACTGACTTACTGGGCGGTCGCCCACCATTACCCTGGGCGGCCGCCCAGAGCGTCAGACTGCTCCGATGAATTTCTTCCTTTTTCTCCGAAGTCTAGTACCGGTTGGTCCTCTATTCCAACAATCTCCCACCTAGAGATCAACAGCATATATAAGCCCCGTATCCGTTCTTAAACTCATCCTTGGTGTCATAGTTCTCACCACGATCATGGTAGTGCCGTCCTCCTCCCCTATTCTCCAAGCCCCGTTGAAGCTATACACAGCTTCAACTTCACCTTGCTTGAGAAACCTGGAGCCTTTGCCTCCGATCTACACTCACCGTTAGATCTGCGCAACAGAATATCCAGTCCTGGAGTATTTGGTTCATCTTCAGTGACCCCTTGTCCTTGGTCATCATCAACCGTTCCGCTCCCACCCGAGTTTAGAATATCCATGCGAATCTCACTCGCATCATAGTATTCCTTAAACTCCCTGAGCTCATACTCCCTACCATTATCCATGAAGGTTATGTAATATGACATACCAAACCGAGAAGTTACCGGGGATACCCCTTCTCACCTATGTGACCCAATCGACAGTGCCACAAATCCGTATCACCCTTGGCTGACGCCACCGCGATACTATCCATGGTGTTTGTCAAATACAATCTTTCTTCCCTATTACCCCGAGCGATCTCACAATCCTCCTTGGTAATAACCCAGTTCCTGCAGCTAAAAGTTACCGTGTAACCTTCTTCACCCAGCTGCCCAACTGATATCAGGTTCTTTTTCAAACCCGGAATGTGTCTGACCCCGTGTAGATGTAAGACCTTCCCGTCTGATGCTCCTATTCTGACATCCCATTTCCCCTTGATTTCCAAAGGCTCGCCATCCGCCAGATAGACCTTTCCGAAATCACCGGAAGTGTAATTTTCCATCGCTCCTGCATGCCCGCATGAGTGGAATGATGCCCCCGAATCAGAACATCGTCACTTTCGATTATCACATTCGCCGATTTATCCCCTCTCATGGCACAATCCCTCTTGTAGTGTCCTAACTCCTTACAATGATAGCACTCTACCGATCCTCTTGCAAACCTTGGTCTTTCTTTGTTCTCCACAGACTGACTCCCACCCCCGATTATGCTTTCCCTTGACCCTTTTCTCCCTTTCTTTCTAGAACCCGGTCTTCCCCTGCTAGTTATAGCCAATACCGATTCCGAAGTAGACAGTGTCCCCAACATTTTTATGCAATTTTCCTCGCCCAACAGAAAGTCCTTAACATCATCATACTTGAATTTATTCTTACCCGCTGAAGCATTTAACGCTGTCACCATTCCGCTCCAACTTCCTGGTAAAGACGCTAGCAATAAACACGCATGAACCTCGTCACCGAAAGTAATCTCCAACGCAGCCAATGAGTCTATAACATCCATAAACTCATCGATGTGTTTAGATATGCATCCTCCCTCTTGCATCTTGAGATTACCCATCTTGCGTATCAAATCAACCTTATTTGTAGCAGATGGAGTTTTAAATCTCTCAGTAAGATAATCCAATAGCTCCTTGGTGGTTTTTGCCTTCTTGGTAGTCTTCGCGATCCACTTTGACAAAGTAGATCGAACCACCCCTAAGGCTTTCCGATCCATGAGATCCCAGTCTTCATGTTTTTCGCTTTCCGGCTTGACTCCTGTTAGAGGCTTATAGCGATCTTTATTATACAAGACATCCTCTATTTGCATCCTCCAATATCCATAGTCAGACCCATCGAATTTCTCCACCGCTTGTTTATCCGTGCCCATTCTTGATTGCTTGATAAACCCCTTTGATCGTCCAACCAAAGCTCTTGATACCAGTTGTGGAATTGACCCTTCCCAACCTAACACTCAAGAAAATCGCAAGAAAACTCAGCACCACAAACAAGCACAAGAAATAAGAAACCCAAAGCAAAAGACAAAATGAACACAAGAAATTGTTTACCCAGTTCGTCAATATGTTTGACTACATCAGGGGGTACTACCAAGCCAGGATCTTGCACTATAATATGTAAATATGGAGTTACAATGAGTTTAGGGGCGGAACTATGCTTTAATATGCACCCAAGAATGAAAACCTAACCCTAGATGGACCAAGGAACCCGAAATTTGGCCTAAAATCCGACCCAGTTTTGACCACCCCCGACACTTGGGCGGTCGCCCACTATAGCCTTGGGCGGTCACCCAGAAACTGCTCCTGGTGGATGATCAAACTGACTTAGTGGGCGGTCACCCACCATCACCCTGGGAGGCCGCCCAGAGCGTCAGACTGCTCCGACGAATTTCTTCCTTTTTTTCCGAAGTCTAGTACCGGTTGGTCCTCTATTCCAACAATAGAGGACCAACCCAACACCCAAGCAAACATAAACATGTATTTAGAATAGAGGACCAACCCAAGACCCAAACATAAACATAAAAACCATCGCCCTCGATGTTGGAATAGAGGACCAACCGGTACTAGACTTCGGAGAAAAAGGAAGAAATTCGTCGGAGCAATCTGACGCTCTGGGCGGGCGCCCAGGGTGATGGTGGGTGACCACCTACTAAGTCAGTTTAATCATTCGCCGGAGCAGTTTCTGGGTGACCGCTCAAGGCTATAGTGGGCAACCGCCCAAGTGTCGGGGGTGGTCGAAACTGGGTCGGATTTTAGGCCAAATTTTGGGTTACTTGGTCGATCTAGGGTTAGGTTTTCATTCTTGGGTGCATATTAAAGCATAGTTCCGCCCCTGAACTCATTGTAACTCCATATTTACATATTATAGTGCAAGATCCTGGCTTGGTAGTGCCCCCAAACGTAGTCAAACATATTGACGAACTGGGTAAACAATTTCCTGTGTTCGTTTTGTCTTTTGCTTTGGGTTTCTTATTTCTTGTGCTTGTTTGTGGTGCTGAGTTTTCTTACGATTTGCTTGGGTGTTGGGTTGGAAAGGGTCAATTCCACAACAACTGGTATCCCTAACTTCTTACAATGATAGCACTCTACCGATCCTCTTGCAACCCTTGGTCTTTCTTTATTCTCCAGATACTGACTCCCACCCCTGATTACACTTTCCCTTGACCCTGTTCTCCCTTTATTGCTAGAACCCAGTCTTCCCTAGCTAGTTGTAGCTAAGACCGATTCCGAAGTAGACGGTGTCCCCAACTTCTTTATGCGATTTTCCTCGCCCAAGAGAAAGTCCTTAACATCATCATACTTCAATTTGTTCTTACCCGCTGAAGCATTTAACGCTGTCACCGTTCCGGTCCAACTTCCTGGTAAAGATGCTAGCAATAAACACGCATGAACCTCGTCACCGAAAGTAATCTCCAACGCAGCCAATGAGTCTATAACATCCATAAACTCATCGATGTGTTTAGATATGCATCCTCCCTCTTGCATCTTGAGATTACCCATCTTGCGTATCAAATCAACCTTATTTGCACTAGATGGAGTTTCAAATCTCTCAGTAAGATAATCCAATAGCTCCTTGGTGGTTTTCGCCTTCTTGGTAGTCTTCGCGATCCACTTCGCCAAAGTAGATCGAACCACCCCTAAGGCTTTCCGATTCATGAGATCCCAGTCTTCCTGTTTTTCGCTTTTCGGCTTGACTCCTTTTAGAGGCTTATAGAGATCCTTATTATACAAGAGATCCTCTATTTGCATCCTCCAAAACCCATAGTCAGACCCATCGAATGTCTCCATCGCTTGTTTATGCTTGCCCATTCTTGATTGCTTGATAAACCCCTTTGATCGTCCAACCAAAGCTCTTGATACCAGTTGTTGTGGAATTGACCCTTCCCAACCCAACACCTAAGCAAATTGCAAGAAAACTCAGCACCACAAACAAGCACAAGAAATAAGAAACCCAAAGCAAAAGACAAAACGAACACAAGAAATTGTTTACCCAGTTCGTCAATATGTTTGACTACGTCTGGGGGCACTACCAAGCCAGGATCTTGCACTATAATATGTAAATATGGAGTTACAATGAGTTTAGGGGCGGAACTATGCTTTAATATGCACCCAAGAATGAAAACCTAACCCTAGAGTTCAACCGCATATATAAGACCTGTATCCATTCTTCAACTCATCCTGATTGCAATAGAGGGTGATGGTGTTTTGCGGGCGGTTGGTACAAGCTTTCGCCGATATGGGCCAGAGGAAACACTGCGGGCCATAGCGGTGTGGTCCTTGGTTTGAGGGGAGGATTGTTGGGTGGCAACCCAAAGTCCCACATCGTTAATTGAGCAAACAATTGCAAGGTATATAAGATCACCCACCCACTTCATTAGTATGAGGTCTTTTGAGGGATGCCCAAAAACAAATCCGTGCAGGCTAGGCCCAAAGCGGACAATATCATACTAATATGGGAAAGTGGTGGTGCTGGTCGCGGTCCCAACATAATAATGGTGTTAAAAGAGTTCTAAATGTATCATTACTATTCTATAAAAAGGTAGAGTATCTAGTAGCATTAGATGCAACAAGAAAGTTGTTTGGATTAAAAGACTAATTAGTAAACTAGAAATTGTTTCTAGTGTCACTAATTTTATAGACCTTCATTGTGTCAATAATTGTTATTACACAATCCAAGGGGCTAATGTTTTATCTATACATATACTCGGACGTTTCTATCTTATTCGAGAAATCGTCAAAGATGGGAGATGTCAAAATATGCAAAATACCATATGATGATAACAAGGATAATCATCCTACATAAGTTCGCTTACAATTATGATGGAGATCATAACTAGCTCAATGGGTATTGGATACGTGTTGATTGGGCCTAGTGCAACTGGGAGATTGTTGGATATTATGCCCTAGGACCTTGAGAAAGGCATGTGCGTTATATCATAGCTTTGTTGTTATAGAGATAACAAACCCGATTATTATATCTTTTGCATGTTTATTATAATAATCATTGTCCCTAGCACTTATGAAGGGCTAGCATAAATTTAATGGATAATCATGTGATGATTATGGTGCATAGGATGCGGATTAAACTTGTGGGTACTTGTTGGAGAACAAGGTACTGGATAGACCCGTTGTGAGATTTATGTCATGGTCAAATGTCATAATTAAATCTCATAATAGTTATATCATTTGATATCCTTAGACCTAGTCTTCCACATGATGAACATTATGTTTGACGTACTCAAACGCTACCCTTAACCGGGTGGTTATAAAGGCTACGATTTGCATAATCGGATGTAGGGAAGAATGATAAGTCAAGATGGGATTTGTCCCTCTCTCAAGAGAGATATATACTTGGCCACTCGATGAGTGAGATTAATGATAGTGCATGGCCATGCCCAAATGAATTGATGTGTTCAATGTCATTTGCTCATATCAATCTACTCGGGATCGAGAAAGCATTGGACAACATAAGTTGACGTGGACCATGACTTATGTCCAATATGATATCGCGTGACAAAGGGATTGTGATATGTTCTATAAGGTAACTTTGGACTTTCAAAGTTATGCTAATTGGGTAGTCATAATGGCTTGCTAGAGTCCGCTTATGATTTACGGGTTCTGACTCATTCTGACTCGTTGCCAACTTAGTATAATCCTATTGGGTCACACACAATAGAACGGATTGGAAAAGGCTGAAAATCTGGGATTTTCTGGACTGCTACCGTACTGCTGAAATGGTGGAGTACGGCTCCATAGGATCCGTACGGCTTCTATGCCCGGCCCTGGTCAGTTTGTTCAGAATTCTTGTACGACATAGAATCCCGATCCCAAACGTAATTAGGTCAAACCCTCATATAAATAAATGCAGCCAGGTTTTACAGCCTCTAATTTTGATTTTGGAAATCAATAACCATTGTTTTAGAAACAGTAAATTATATAGAGGTATGATTATTTATTTTGATATTGATAATCATCAAAATACAATGATCAATGGAGCAAAATAATTCCTACGAAGAAATCGTTTCTTCATCAAGCCTTGGGTCTAGCAATCCAAATCAAGAAGGTGTTCTTGATATCCGTTCGACGTTTGGATACCGATAGAGGGTGTTTGCGTTAGCACCTTAAAGTCTGTGTTCATAGATGCGATCTTCAAGGGTTAGTTTCTTTCATCTTGTATTTAATGTAGTCAACATGCACGGATCCGGGTTCATGGGTGTTTGATATTATGTTTATTCTGCTGCGTATGATGATTCAAAACCCAATAAAAGTTGCAGGCCTTTGGGCATCAATGGTCACCTTAATGACTCCTTTGTCAATAAGGTCTTGGATTGCTTTCCTGAGTGCCCAACATGAATCAGTGTCGTGGTCACGGGCTTGGTGATATTGACAGAACTTGTTTGGGTCTCCATAGGTAGGATTTTTGGGATGATAGCCCTATATTGTCTTTAGAAATCCTTGAGCACACAGTCCTTGAAATACAACATAAAGTGGTGCATTCAAATTGTCGAAGCGTCTTCCATCGCGATGGACCCTTTTTTGTGAACTGCTTGATGAATAGATCTCTGTGGGTTTCACGGGAGTTTCATGTATCTCTAGAGAGGAAGTAGGGCTCAAATTGTCTGTTGTCACCATTTGGATAGCTCCCATACAGATATCATTACAGTTCACGAATCCCATATCTCGGGTGGAGTGAAAGTTCGGGTTGGAATTGACATTCTGGAACTGGGGTGCTTGGAGATGTTTGAGCTCCAATTTCTTCAAAAGAGTAGCCACAAGGTCTAACATTTCTTCTTGATTCCCCTGGAATAGGCTGATGATACGATTGGTATGAACGTTCAAGCGCCTTTCCAACCACTGTTCCATTGCATACCCTAGCTCAAAGTCCAGCAAGCCCTTAGTCAAGTTTGATGATGTCTGTCCTTTGTTGGCCATGATTGATGATGGAGACCGGAGTAGAGCTTTGATCAAATTGATGCTTGAAACTAACCTCGAATGTCGTGCTAGAGAACAAGAAGAAATCTCCCTCTACAAGACGGATGAAAAAGGAAACCTACTTTAGATTTTTGAAGAATGAAGCTTTATGTGCAAAAATGGGGAAAATTTATGAACTAAAGAATGCTAATTTTTTTTGTTTTTTTTTTTATTTCAAAATTTGAAGCGCAAGCAACGCACAAACCTATGAAAGCCGGACAAGTACCTTGCTTTGTTTTGACACGTTTTTCATTCAATCCTGGAATAGTGGATACCGTCTCCAAAGTATAGGACCAACATTTTTCACCTGTACTATTGGCCGTCCAAGCCCCTAGCGAAGGGCCTATACTCTTTCGGGGATCCACCATTCGGTTATGGTCTATGTGAGGGTCTTGGCAATTTCAAGTCAATCCAAGAATTCCACATGATATCCACAATTGAGGTCGTTTATAACCTTTTTGGGAACTCATAGAATTGAATGGAAATTGCTAGAAAAAAACCGGCATGAAGTCTGGGACGTGTCATTTTAAAAATATGGACTCGAGGCTTCGGAAGGGAAGGCTAGGCTTACACCCATCACAACGACAATTAGGCACGCTTTGGGGCGGGAATGTTAACCACGGACCCATCGGTAAGTCAATGAGCTCTCTTATGTCCTCACGTAACACTCCCTAAGGTTTGTGCGATTCTACATCGCATGTTCGAAAAAATGTGCATGTGTGTGAGGTATCTACACTTTTGAAAATGATTTTTTGAAAGCAAGAAAGAAAAAAGAAAATCTTTTTTTGTTTTTTCATTTTTTCTAAAAAAAAAATTGTTTTTTCATGTAAAGGGAAACATTCACCACGCATATATATATACAAAAGAGGTAAAAGAAATGTCCCTACAAAAAAGATGTTAGGCATAAATATACACAAACAAGGCAAAGCATATAAAGCATGGCATGCACAAAAATTAGAGTCTAGCCCACTTAGAAAATGTCCCCAGCAGAGTCGCTACTGTGAGAGCCCCGTGCTCGGTTTCACACAAATTGTTTCCTCTCGAAGTTTTAAATAAGTGCAAGAGTCGCCACCTCACTTTATTTTAGGAAAAATGAAGACAAAACCTTTTATTTTGAGAAAGTGGGTTCGGGGGCTAAGTTACGAGAAGAAAAGGGGTTAGGCACTCTCCTCGCCCGTGATGGTCTCTAGCATGAATGCCTCATAAGTTCATTTTATGCCTTGTTTTTATGCCTTAACGAAAGTGGTGATTTTATGTACAAATAAGTCTTCCTATTCTAGGTATGTTTGCTTAAACTCACAAATGAGAGTCGGCTTGGGTGGACTCTCACTTGGTTTTGAAAATGGTTTTGAGCATTCATATCAAGTAAAGGAAAGCACAAAAAATGGGGGGAATTATAATGTACACATGATGAATAAAATGGGAGACAAATCCCATGAAAAAAAGAATAAATGTCCAAGTCCAAGTTTATGTCCAGTTTATGGACTGTTGTCCATATTCTTTGATGTACCTGTCTTAAAACTCAAGAAATCTGGAAATAAAATGTGAGTATTTCTTCCTAACATGTTAAACATCAAAAATTATTTTTATGTTGATTTTAGGAGCATATTATGATGTCCAAATAGGTTATGCAAGATGAACTCAAAAGCAGTCGGAACAGGAAACATGGTGCACACCCACAAAAGATCTATCATTTTCATCATGAAAACGTGGGAATTAGGGAAAATACCAAACATGATACTTGTTCATAACATATTAAATATCAATAATACCAAGTTAAAAGTCCATAAAGCAATAATAAACATATTAAAACATCTCTGACATTTTAATGTCAGAACAGAAAACACATCAATCTGAGAGCAAAGAGTTGAAACAAAAAATGGAAAGAACTACTTATACTCATGGTAAAAATACGATATTTATATTATCGTTTTCCTTATCCTATTTAGAACAAAAACTATTTTATAGACTAAGACTAAACACCAGGTTTTATATGAGTAATGGAGGTAACAAGACAGAGTGGTCAAAACTGGAGATCTTGCTGGACAGTTACACTATCATGAAAACAAGCATCAAAACTCAACTAAATGAAGTATTATGGACATGAAACTTTGTGTGTGAAAATTTATACATGTTAGTGACACAAAAGGAATGGAAAATAACTTATTTACTCATGTCTTGATGATTCTTTACATGACAAAAGAGGAACAAGAACATATTTGGGGGTTTTGTTTAAAACACATGAAGACCTTGGAAAATCTCCCCAAATTCACAAACATGAACATTCAACATGTACATAATAGATAATATACAAGATATATAAAATATATAAGAACATATCAAGGCAAAACAACTAATATATAACATTACAAACATTTATTTAACAATAACATGGCAAGAACATCAAGTATTACATCTTTGGTTCAACAATGGAGGTCTAGCCTAACAAGTGTCTAGACCTCTTAACAAACTATATGAAGAGCTACATTTTACATGTAGAGATTACAAGAAAGATATTTAACTAGGTTGTACTTCCTTTGCTTCCAAGGGAAGACTTTTTTTTATTTTTTCTTGAAGGTGATTATGCTTGTTTGGATGAGTGTTTGTTGTGAGTTGTTTGCTTGCTTTGTGTGGGTATTTAGGGTGGTGTTATGGTGGTGTGGTGAAGTTGTATGGACTGAGATTATGGAGGTGTAAGGTAAGTGTTTGAGAGTGTCGCGTCCCAACCCGTGGTCCTACTTGGCCCCACGTTCGGGACACGCACGGACGACGTCATAAAACATCTTAGGAAAATTTTTCGAAATGTACTTTCATAAAAGTTTCATATAACCAACTCTTCAAAGTTAAAAACTTTGATTTCATCACACAGAAACCATTTTACAAACACAAGTACCTTGCCCCAAGGGCTTACACACTTTTACAAATTTACAATCACCAACATGTTCCAAAAATAGGTGATACAAAGATGAAGTCACGGTTACTCTACCCAAAAGGTTATACATTTACATAATGTAGCCTTTACATAACACATGTCCCAAAATGTCTTACCCAAAATCACCACCTCGGCGTCCTCCCTTGTCACGTGACCTATCCCCTGGGCTCTTTTTTATCTAAGGAAAACAACACTGAAAGGAACGGGGTGAGAATAAATCTCAGTAAGCTACTAAAAATGCAACTACGTTACATGCTGAAACGATACTCGTAATTAAACAATGTCAATAAACATTCACATAGCACGTAACATGATAGGCAAAGCCAATTCATCTTACCACACGTAAGGTGTAAATAAACACTCATAAGTGGATACTGAGCCAAGGTTCTCGAATCAAACATATAACCATCTGAGAGGTATCAACTGAGCAGCACGAAAGGGCTGAAACGGGTTCATGAACCAACAACAACAACAACAACAACAACAACAACAATAACAACAATGGGGGAAAATGACACCAAGTCATAACCCAAAGTACCCAACCTTTGGCCCAAGGAAGGGGGGTTAAAAATGGGAAACCAATGGTAGAAGTCTTACAATGAACTTGGCTCGTGTGCCATTATAATCCCTACCATTGCCCGACTCCACAACAAGTACCAGCTGGACTTTAACACGAGCATAGTAATAAATACTTGCTTAAACAACAACCGGGGGCAATGATTCCAAAGTAGGGAACCAAGCCAAACACATCACCAAATTCACACGAAAGATGCACTCATAAAGAATTTACAACCTTCATGAAATAAAGTCACAACACATTCTTGCACACACTTGAACAACATCTCAACAACCATGACAACATCCCAAAACACTTATATAAGTGCCCTAGGCTATGACTCACAATCTAGACAAGATTTACCTTCTAATTCAATAAGATTGAAACACTTTAACAATTCAGGGGAGGGTGTGCGGTCGCCTGAACTACCCTGTGCGGTCGCCCAACTATACCTCTCAAGCCCTAAAACCTTTCGGATGGACTGTGCGGCAGCACGCCCATTTTGGGCGGCCGCCCACTTCACTCGGCAAGCCAAACTGCACTAAATTATACTCCCTTCGTTTCACCGTCCCAAAAGTACTTCTACAACTTCTAACTTACCAAATATAATTCAACCAAACTGGGTTATACAACACAAATATAGCTTCTTTACAACATCAATATCAACTTTAATATCTTTTAATGTTTCTTAACAAATAATACAACAAAGAGTTCATACATCACATATATCACATATATGACCATTTTAACATTTAAAGGGGGATTAGTAAATTACATATTTCGGGGAAAAGTATCGAGGAAATATATTTTGTTCGGGTAGGAATGATCTATTCAACGCCCTGATCATTTTTATATGATTAGATTTTTAAACAGAGTAGTAAATAAAAAGAAATAAAATCAAAATGAAATGAACTTACCTTTCTCTTAAACCCTAGGAAGAAACGAGAGAGAAGTGTGTTGTGTGAATTGAAAACACAGAGAGGGAGATAAGCATGTTATAAAAGATTTTTACCCCATTTTTATACTTAGGTCACTCTAGTTTCATTTTCAACACTTAAACCCCTGAACTTCTATTTCCAATAAGGACCCTAAGGTTTCAACTTAATCATTTAACTCCCTTTACCATTATTACTACTAACTAAATAAATAGCACATTTAATCAAACAATATGTGCAAGTCATGAAATATGATGCAACACATAAAATGCACACATAATGTCAAATTAAAATCCCCCAAAAATATAAAGTAAATAGGGACAGGTTTTGGGGTCGTTACAATCACTCCCCCTTAAAGAAAATTCGTCCCGAATTTTAGGGTTACTTACCAAAAGTATCAAATAACCAAGGGTACTTCCTTTCCATTTCCTCCCGAAGCTCCCAAGTAGATTCTTCCACATTATGGTTTCTCCACACAACTCTAACAAGAGGAATACTTTTAGTTCTCAATTCTTGGACTTTAGAATCAATGACTTGAACTGGATGTTCCTCATACGACATAATTGGTTCAATATCCTCAGGTATCTCAGATAACACATGAGGAGGATCATACACATACTTTCGAAGCATCGAAACATGAAAAACATTATGAATCTTGTCAAGAGAAAGAGGTAACGCAAGACGATAAGCTCGATCTCCAACTCTTCCCAAAATCTCAAAAGGCCCAACAAATCTAGGAGCAAGTTTCCCTTTCTTTCCATATCTTTTAATTCCCACCTTTGGAGAAACTTTCAGAAACACAAAGTCACTCTTTTCAAACTCAAGGTCTCACCTCTGGTGATCATCATAACTCTTTTGACGACTCTGGGCAGTAGTCAATCGATCCCGAATAAGCTTAACCTTCTTAACTGAATCATTAACCATGTCAACACCCCAAATCTTTGCTTCCCCAACTTCATACCAAAAAATAGGTGAACGACATTTTTTTCCATACAATGCTTCATAAAGAGCCATCCCAATACTGGACTGAAAACTGTTATTATAGGCAAATTCCATAAGAGGTAAATGAATATCCCAAGAATCTGCAAAATGAACTGAACAAGCCCTCAACATGTCCTCAAGAATCTGAATGGTTCTTTCTGATTGACCATCTGTTTGAGGATGAAAAGCAGTACTAAACCTCAACTCTGAACCCAAAGCCTTCTGAAATGCTTACCAAAACTGAGAAGTGAATCTAGGATCACGATAAAAAACAATGCTAACTGGAACTCCATGTAACTTCACTATCTCATTAATATACAAAGTAGCAAGCCTTTCCATCGAATAGCCAATCTCAATAGGTAAGAAATGAGAAGACTTCGTCAATCTGTCCATAATCACCCAAACTGCATTATGCCTTCTTCGAGTACGAGGTAACCCTGACACCAAATACATAGTAACATGTTCCTATTTCCATTCCGGTATCTCTAAAGGTTGAAGCAAACCTGCGGGTCTTTGATGTTCAGCTTTCACTTGTTGACAAGTTAAACACTTTGACACATAATCCGCTATCTCCCGCTTCATGTTGTTCCACCAAAAGTGTTGCTTCAAATCTTGATACATTTTAGTACTCCCGGGGTGAATAGTATACCTCGACTTATGGCCTTCCTCAAGAACTTGAAGTTTAATCCCATCAACATTAGGCACACACAATCTACCTCTGAAAGTCAATACTCCTTCAGAACTGAGAGAGAAGTCTTCAAATCTGCCATCTTTGATTTTACCCATAATCTTCACTAACTCGGGGTCATCTTTCTGAGCATCCTTTATTTGTTGAATTAAGGTTGGCAATACTCTGATATTCGCAAATACAGCCCCATGCCTCGACTCATAAGGACACCAATCTCGAGCATCTTCTAACATCTTTCATTCCCGTACCATCAATGAAGCTACATAAGACTTCCGGCTAATAGCATCAGCTACCACATTCACCTTGCCCGGATGATAAGATGTACAGATTTTTTAAATCAAATACAACAATATGAATAGAGGAAAAAAACTGTGCGGCCGCCCAGGTTCCTCTGTGCGGTCGCCCACGGGGATCAGATGTACAGATTTTTTAAAGTTCGAAAATTTTGTCTCAAAATTGTCTTTCCCCGATTGTTAAAACCATGATCCAATCAGAATTAATAATCAAACAATTTAGAATCCATCATAATATTTATTGCGATTGAATCGTGCGATTAAAGTTGCAAAACAATAAACCACATAAAATCACATAACACATAAACATCATATATTCCAATATTCATATCATGCAAGGCACATAAACAATTTATATACACATAACATGATCTAGGTATTGAAATAATCAACATGAACGGGGCTCTGATACCACTGTTGGGTTTCGACATAACATGCGCAGCGGAATAAAGCATTTAAAATTTATGAAACCCAAAGCCCATAGATCCGTTCATATGATTAAATCAAATACAACAATATGAATAGAGGAAAAAAACTAACCCTTGATGACTATGAATTCTAGCTTTGATCTTGGTGGAAATTTGAAGCTTGATCACAATGAAAGAAAGAACACGAACTTTAAAGATGATGAACTTCACCCTCTAGCGGTATCCACACCACGAACTAATATCAAGGAGCTTCTTGATCTTGGTTGCAAGACCAAAATTATGAAACACACTTTCACAATTTAATATGACTATATGGAATTTTATTTGTGTATTATTTTGTTCTTCAATCAAAGGATGTCTTGGAACAAAATAAAACTCTCTCAAACTCTTTGGAGACTCACACAAGGCTATCTTCAAAGTTCTGGCCGAAATCCCCTTTTTTATACACAAGCAAGACCTATTCCAAATAGGAAACTTGTGTCAAAAGTTTCTCCTAATCGAATTAGGAAAGTTCCTGCCGACAGCACTGTGCGGCCGCCCAAAAGAGGCTGTACGGTCGCCCAACATTGGGCGGCCGCCCGGTTCCTTTTGTGCGGTCGCCCGCCTTGCCAGAACTGCTGAAAAAATTCCAATTTAGTCCTTTTAAGATTCTTTCTATCGTGTGTGACCCTCTAGGATTATACTAAGTTGGCAATGGGCTCAAACATGAATCCATACGATATGATTAGGTTCTAGCAAACCGTCATACCTACCTAAATAGTATAACTAGATACAAGTTCGCATTAAATTTAGAATATGTCATAATCTCTTTGTCCACGATGTCATTGAACACAAGTCATGGTCAACAAGTCAACTTGTTTTGTTCAATACTTTCTCGATTTCGAATATGTTGATAATCCAAATGACATTGATCTAATCAATTCATTTGAGCGGCCGAACATTTCCATCAACATTATTCCTACGAGAGGCCCAAGCTTGACATCTCTCCGAAGAGGGACAAATCCATTTAGCTTATTATTCTTTCCTACGTGAATCCGATTATGCCAATCATACCCTTTATAACTACCCGGTTAAAGGTAGCGTTTGAATATGTCAAACATAATGTTCATCAAGTGGAAGACTATAATAACTTCATGTCTAAGGATTTAAATGACATAACTAATATGAGACATATGTTAGACATAGACCATGACATAAATCTCATACAGCGGGTCATGTCCAGTACCTTGTTCCAAACAAGTACCCATAAATCTAACATGATCATCCCATGATCATTTAGCCTTTATACTAGTGCTTAACAAGTACTAGGGATGGAGATTATTATAAGTAAACATGAACAACAATAATAATCAAAACCATCTCTTTATTGATATGAAATAAATGATAACAATTACAACGTTTATTAAACGTGCCTAGGGAACCACTACCAACAATCTCCCACTTGCCCTAGGCCCAATCTCCCATGTATCTAATACCCATGGACCTAACATGACCTTCATGTTTAGCTTGTGGAAGTCCCTTTGTTAGCAGGTCCGCAACATTGTCATCAGTCGGTACTCTACATATATTTACGTCTCCCCTATCAACGATCTCTCGAATGATATGAAAACGCCTAAGTATGTGTTTGGACTTCTGATGTGCTCTTGGTTCCTTTGCTTGAGCAATAGCACCATTATTATCGCAATAAAGGTCTATTGGATTAGCAATACTAGGAACCACTTCAAGTTCAGTAATGAACTTCTTAATCCAAACAGCTTCCTTTGCAGCATCTGATGCAGCAATATACTCAGCTTCCGTTGTAGAATCAGCGGTTGTACTTTGCTTGGAACTCTTCCAGCTTACAGCTCCACCATTTAACATAAACAAAAAACCCGATTGCGATCGGCTATCATCTTTGTCGGTTTGGAAGCTTGCATCCGTGTAAGCATTTACAACGAGATCATCCTCCATTCCTCCATAGACCAAAAACGAGTCTTTAGTTCTTCTCAAGTATTTAAGAATCGCTTTTACAGCTACCCAGTGATTTTCGCCAAAGCGTAAGATACATCCGGCCTAGTACAAATCATGGCATACATGATGGACCCAATTGCCGAAGCATATGGAACATCATTCATTTTCTCACGCTCATCGTTTGTCTTAGGACATTGAGTCTTGCTTAGAGAAACTCCATGTACACTGGCAAGGTGCCTCTCTTAGAATTTTCCATACGGAATCTTCTAATGACCTTGTCAATGTATGTACTTTGGCTTAAACCAAGTAGCCTCCTTGATCTATCTCTATAGATCTTAATGCCAAGTATATATGCGGCTTCACCCATATCTTTCATTGCGAAGCATTTTCCTAACCAAGTCTTTACGGACTGAAGTGTAGGAATATCGTTTCCAATGAGTAATATGTCATCCCGTACAAAATAAGGAATAGCACTATGCTCCCACTAATCTTCTTGTATACACAAGGCTCATGGTTCGTTCTTGATGAAACCAAACTCTTTGACCGATTCATCAAAACGGAGATTCCAACTCCTAGAAGCTTGCTTCAATCCATAGATGGATCTCTGCAATTTGCATACTTTAGAATCTTGTTCAAACCTTCTGGTTGTGTCATATACACATCCTCTTGGAGTTTTCTATTTAGGAAAGCGGTTTTGACGTCCATTTGCCATATTTCATAGTCATGATATGCGGCAATTGCAAGCAGATTCTTATAGACTTGATCATTGCTACGGGTGAAAGTTTTCATCATAGTCAATACCATGAACTTGCCTATAACCTTTCGCTACAAGTCTAGCTTTGTAAGTATGTACCTTCCCATCCATGTCAGTCTTCTTCTTGAAGACCCATTGATCCTATGGTTTTTACACCTTCGGGCGCATCAATCAAATTCCAAACTTGATTGTCTTGCATGGATTGCAATTCGGATTCCATGGCTCCAAGCCACTTGTCCGAATCAGGAGAAGACATCGCCTCTTGGTAGGTTGTTGGTTCATCATTCTCAATGATTTCTATCTCTTACTATCCGTTATGAGAAATCCATATTCTCGGGCTCGGATCGTAACCTACTAGATCTGCGAGTTGCTTGTGTGTTTTGAACAGGTTCCACACTCCTGTGGTTCTTGTTCTTGTTCCACTATTGGTTCAATGTTAGTTTTCTGGGTCTCGAATTTCTTCAAGATTTATTTTACTCCCACTGATTTCTTTGGAGAGAACTCTTTCTCTAGAAAGACACAGTTCGGGCAACAAACACTTTGTTGTCCTCTCGGTTGTAAAAGTAATATCCTCTAGTTTCCTTTGGATATCCCACGAAAATACATTTGTCAGATTTGTGTGCAAGTTTTTCAGAGACTAGTCTTTTGACATAGGCTTCGCAACCCCAAATCTTCATGAAAGATAAAACAAGTTTTCTTCCGCTCCACATCTCATATGGAGTATTTTGAACCGATTTAGTTGGAACAGGATTTAGTGTGAAAGCAGCGGTTTCTAGAGCGTAACCCCAAAAGGATATTGGAAGATCAACTTGACTCATCATTGATCGAACCATGTCTAACAAAGTCCGATTTCTCCTCTCGGACACACCATTCCATTGTGGTGTTCCGGGTGGAGTCAATTGTGAAACTATTCAACAATTCTTTAGATGATCATCAAATTCTTGACTCAAGTATTCTCCACCTCGATCTGATCGAAGTGCCTTAATACTTTTGCCAAGTTGTTTTTCTACTGCATTTTGAAATATTCTAAATGTCTCAAGTGCTTCACTTTTATGTTTCATTAGGTAAAAAATACCAAATCTACTATAATCATCAGTGAAGGTTATGAAGTATTGAATCCTCCCTAGCATTGCTACTTAATGGTCCGCATACATCGGAATGTATCAACCCCATAAGTCACTTGCCCTTTCACCTAGCTTGGTAAAGGGTGTCTTAGTCATTTTTCCAAGAAGACACGACTCGCAAGTATCATATGACTTCAATGTCACATGAAACCCAAAGTCCGTCCCCATGGAGTTTTGAGATACGCTTCTCATTATATGACCAAGACGGCAATGCCATAAATAGGTATGATTTACATCATTAGGTTTAGATTTCTTATTTATATGATAGACATTGTCATTATTTTCATCCTTGACATTCAAGACATAAAGGCCATTAAATGAATTAGCAATCCCATATAGCACATCATTTAAATAAATAGAAAATTTCTTATTCTCAATAAAAAACTTAAAACCTTCATTATCAAAACAAGAAATTGAGATAATATTTCTACTTAAATCCGGAACATAATAACAATTGTTTCAAAACAAGAATTAATCCGGAAGGTAAAGTGACTTCATAAGTCCATACGGCTAATGCAGCAACTCTTGCTCCATTCCCCACGCATAGGTCTACTTCACCCTCTTTAAGTAGTCTCCTATTCTTTAGTCCCTGCATTTAAACAAATGTGAGAACCACATCCGGTATCCAATACCCCAAGAATCAGTGGTAGAAAGGAGAATATTTTATCATATAGATACCTGAAGTCGACGCAGCCTTGCTGCCCTTCTTTTCTTTTGCTCTTCCAGAAAGCCTTGCATTACGTTTCCAATGACCAATCTCTTGACAATGGAAACAGATTGCATCCTTTTTTGGATCGGTTTTTCCTCAGAAGCCTGGCAACACTTGCCTTGCTTATCTTGGGTTTGACAACTTTCACCCTTTCCTTTGGCACCAGCCTTCTTCCATCATGAACTAAGAGCAGGAGAACCTTTCTCATCTCCACAGTTTTAAGCATCCATGCAACTCGGAGAGATTCTTATCCATTCCATGCATGTATATAATTCATCACAACTGATTATAACTTTTAGGCAATGAATTAAGAATGAGATCCGTGGCTAGCTCCAATGGGATTGGATAGCCAAGTTTCTCAAGGTGCTCTACATAACCTTTCATTTTCAGCATGTGAGGACTCACTTGTTGCCCTTCATTCATTTTGCAAGTAGTGAATGCAACAATGGTCTTGTACCTCTCTTGCCTAGCTTGTTCTTGAAACATGGCTCTTAACTCACGCCTATCTCATAGGCTTCCAAATGTTCCAAACTTTGTTGGAGTTTTGAGCACATAGTAGCAAGCATGAGACAGGCTTACTCTCTAGAATCATTACGAGTTTTCTGTAATTATCTCTTTCTGCCCTAGGGGCAGTAGGTTCTGGTTCAGCAGGAAGAGGCCCATCGAGAATGTACAACTTATCTTCTTGCCTAAGAACAATTCTTAGGCTACGGATCCAATCCATAAAGTTCATACCATTCTCTTGGAGCTTATCCTTCTCAAGGATCGATCGCAACGAAATTGATTGAGTGTTAGTAGTCATTGTCTACAAATATGCAAATTTCCAAAATTTAATAAGTACCGGTTTTCATTAAAGAAATAAATAATGTATTTCAAACAAAATACTCCCACTAAAATTATATACAACCTTCATATACATCCAATGTATAATATAATTTAATTGGCTAAGATCCAACTTTAATTTAACTTTTGAGTCCACGAGGCGGACCGCTCAAAACTAAATTAATTAGGTAGACGATCATGTCAATCATATATGATTCTTAGGTCCTTTATGAGATTCTTTGAGGAATCCAATTCCAAAGCATGTTTAATCTCATCTCTTTGCCTAGACCCAAAACCGTTTTGACGCCTAATTAAGTCCAACCATTTTAAACGTATAGAACCATTCAATTTAATTCACCTTGCGGAGGCAAGCCACATTAAACTAATGAACCTCATCTTGCTCATACATGAATAAATTAATGCACTTCGCGGAGGCGAACCCACATCAAAATCACCCATGTATAAACAAGTGTTTTAATCATGGCATGGCAAAAAGACTTAAAACTTTCTTTGAAGGTTCATCACATATAGCATATAACACCTTTATGAGCACATAATATAAACATGTTACGCATAAAGTTTAGCCACTAAATTAATCTCCATTAATTTAAGCATTATATTCATGTGTCATTAGTTTCTCTATAATTATGAGGATGAGACTATTCAACTTTGGTCATTATCTCCAAATCAAGACAACAAGAGTGCGGCCGAAACTAAGCCATGAGGCATCCACAATTCCGCACTGATTCAAGATACCAAGAAAGTAGTCCATGTGGCCGAAACTAAGCAATAGATGGTATCGATGAAACGTAAGCCAATTGCATCCACAATTCCACATGGATCTCCAATCATTGAATCAAGAACTTTGTTTCTTAATTTAGCAATTATGAACTCTTCATAATTCTAACTTCGTTTATCTTTGAAACTTTGATTGCGGTCAAGTTTGGGAAACACAATCTCGATGAACGCAGATTAGCCATCCAAACCTTGAACCAATCTTAGAATCACAAGACTAAAACAAATAGGAAAATCAAACCCCAAGATCACACACAACCAACTACCCCAAACCCCATTCCAGATCAGCAGGTCTGGACTGGTTCTGTTACTGGTTTTGTTGAATTTTTGAAAAATTCCAGATTCTGATTTTGACCAAAATCAGACTCTCTGATCACTTTTGTGCGGCCGCCCAGAAGTCCTGTGCGGTCGCCCAAAACTGTGCGGCCGCCCGGTTCCTCTGTGCGGTCGCCCACGGGGATCAGATGTACAGATTTTTTAAAGTTCGAAAATTTTGTCTCAAAATTGTCTTTCCCCGATTGTTAAAACCATGATCCAATCAGAATTAATAATCAAACAATTTAGAATCCATCATAATATTTATTGCGATTGAATCGTGCGATTAAAGTTGAAAAACAATAAACCACATAAAATCACATAACACATAAACATCATATATTCCAATATTCATATCATGCAAGGCACATAAACAATTTATATACACATAACATGATCTAGGTATGAAATAATCAACATGAACGGGGCTCTTGATACCACTGTTGGGTTTCGACATAACATGCGCAGCGGAATAAAGCATTTAAAATTTATGAAACCCAAAGCCCATAGATCCGTTCATATGATTAAATCAAATACAACAATATGAATAGAGGAAAAAAAACTAACCCTTGATGACTATGAATTCTAGCTTTGATCTGGTGGAAATTTGAAGCTTGATCACAATGAAAGAAAGAACACGAACTTTAAAGATGATGAACTTCACCCTCTAGCGGTATCCACACCACGAACTAATATCAGGAGCTTCTTGATCTTGGTTGCAAGACCAAAATTATGAAACACCACTTTCACAAATTTAATATGACTATATGGAATTTTATTTGTGTATTATTTTGTTCTTCAATCAAAGGATGTCTTGGAACAAAATAAAAACTCTCTCCAAACTCTTTGGAGACTCACACAAGGCTATCTTCAAAGTTCTGGCCGAAATCCCCTTTTTATACACAAGCAGACCTATTCCAAATAGGAAACTTTGTGTCAAAAGTTTCTCCTAATCGAATTAGGAAAGTTTCCTGCCGACAGCACTGTGCGGCCGCCCAAAAGAGGCTGTACGGTCGCCCAACATTGGGCGGCCGCCCGGTTCCTTTTGTGCGGTCGGCCCGCCTTGCCAGAACTGCTGAAAAAATTCCAATTTAGTCCTTTTAAGATTCTTTCTATCGTGTGTGACCCTCTAGGATTATACTAAGTTGGCAATGGGCTCAAACATGAATCCATACGATATGATTAGGTTCTAGCAAACC
>JAOWBW010000172.1:1737383-1781717 GCA_026119855.1 Campanula takesimana
AGCATCGAGGTAAATTTGATGCTAAGTTCGATGAAGGTATTTTTGTTGGTTATTCAAAACACTCTAAAGTTTTCGTTGTTTCAATAAGACTTCATTAAAAATGTAGAGTATGTCCATGTTACATTTGATGAACATGATCTTCTTGAGCCACATATGGCTCCAAATTTGCTGATGATTTTAGTGGTTTTGAGATAGGTACATATTACCCTAATCATACAGCAGCTGATGACCAACCTACTCAAAACCGCTCCATCAGGTTCTCAGCCGCATCCAGTCAAACTGCAAATGATGTTGCTGCTGAACCGCTATCTTCTGTCCCCATTCAAACCATTGATCCAGTTCCAAACATCACCTTCAATGAAGATTTCAATGATTATCAAGAAGAGCCTCCTCTAGAAAATCTTCAAGAAATAGTGGTTCATGAAGACCTCCCTCTAGAAATCAATGAGCATAGAGACCATCCAACAAACAATGTTATAGGTCCTATCAGTTCTGGTGTTCAAAACAAGAGGAACTTAACTCATAGAGATAAACACAGTTTATTCTCAACCGCATGTTATCTCAGATGTGAACTGAAGAAGGTAGATGAAGCTCTAAGTGATCCAAGTTGGGTAGCTGCAATGCAAGAAGAGCTCAATTAGTTTGAAAGATGCAGAGTTTGGACTCTAGTTCCAAGACCCAGAGATCACACTGTAATTGGAACAAAATGGGTATACAGAAACAAGATGGATGAAAATGGTACTATAACAAGAAACAAAGCAAGGTTGGTTGCTCAAGGCTATAGACAAGAAGAAGGGATTGACTATGATGAAACCTTTGCTCCTGTAGCCAGACTTGAAGCCATTAGATTATTCCTGGCTATGCCTCCTTCAAGAAATTTAAGTTATATCAAATGGATGTGAAGAGTACATTTCTGAATGGTGAACTACAAGAAGAAGTCTATGTAGCCCACCGCCAGGTTTTGAAGATAACAAATTACCCAATCACGTCTTCAAGCTCAAGAAGGCCATGTATGGACTCAAACAAGCACCAAGAGCATGGTATGACACTCTATCTAAATTTCTTATTGAACAAGGCTTCTCTCGAGTAAAATTGATACAACTTTATTTATTGCTAAACATAAAGGTCATTCATTATTAGTTCAAATATATGTTGATGATATTATTTTCGGTTCTACTAATGAAACTATGTGTGTTAAGTTGAGAAGCTAATGAAAGGTAAATTTGAGATGAGTATGATGGGAGAGTTAACATTCTTTCTTGGACTCCAAATAAAAGCAATGTCATGATGGAATCTTTATAAATCAAGCCAAATACACCAAGGATTTGATCAAGAAATTCGGGCTTGAAACCGCTAAACCAGTAGATACCCCAATGCAAAAGGCCTGCATTTTGGATCGAGATGAACAAGGTAAGAAAGTGAATCAGACACTCTACCGAGGTATGATTGGCTCTCTTCTTTACTTAACTGCAAGTAGGCCAGATATAATGTTCAGTGTGTATGTTTGTGCTAGATTTCAAGCTGACCCTAGAGAATCTCATCTTATTGCTGTTAAACGTATTATTAGATATTTATGTGGCTCTGTTAACCTTGGACTTTGTTACTCCAAAGAATCTTCATTTGATTTGTTAGGTTATTCAGATGCTGACTTTGCAGCATGTAAGATTGATAGAAAGAGCACTAGTGGTACATGTCAGTTCCTTGGATCTCGGCTTATATCATGGTCTAGCAAGAAACAAGCATATGTTTTAGTCTCAACCGCTGAAGCTGAATATATTGCGGCTGGAAGATGTTGCTCTCAAATTCTCTGGATGAAATAGCAATTGGAAGACTATGAAGTATTTGAAAAGAACTGCCCTATCTACTGTGATAGTACTGCAGCAATTTCTATCTCCAACAATCCAGTTCAACATTCAAAGACAAAGCACATTGACATAAGATATCATTTCCTCAAAGATCATGTTGAAAAGAAGAACATATTCTTAGAAAATGTGGGAACTGATGATCAAATTGCTGACATCCTCACCAAAACGCTCGAAAATTCAAGGTTCTTTCATTTACGAGGAGAAATGGGTATGCTGGTGTAGACACCCCGCCTTGGTCCTCTCACCCCGATTGCATACAAAGTATTTTTATTTAACTTATTTTCATTAATTTCTGTTACTTCGGTTAAGTTCCTAACTGATTCCGTTAGTTTTGGACTAAACTGCATAACAGAATTAACTTTAGAGTCATTTCTGTCATTCTGTCATTTTTACCCGCGGGCGCTTCCGGCACTGTCAGTGAGCCGTGCGCGCGTCCCGACCCAAAAGCCAGACTCGCGCGCTTCCCATTTTGGCAGTAACGGATTGCACCTTATTTCCCTCCCTTTTCTTATTTGCAACATCTCTTTCTTGATCACAAAAGACCTCTTTTCTCATCCACATTCATCCCCCCTTTTTCTCATTAACTCCCAATCCCACACTTCTAGCCTTTTCATTAAAACAAAATATTTCCTTTTTATTTTATTTGATTTCTTTTATTTATTATTTTATTTATCTTATTTTTGATTGGTCAATTCCATTTCACATGGATGATCATCTTTTCCCCCCAACCTTTCCCTCTCTTTTTTACCTATAAAAACCATCATCTTCTACCTTAGAAAGGGACTTCTTCTTTTGGAACTTCTTTTTGGACCTCATTTTTAGACTTGGAACTTTCTCTCTACACAAATTCTATATCATTTTCCCTACACAAATTCTCCCAACAAGAGTTTTACACAACAAAACTCTACACAAATCTCTACACAACAACATCATTTTCAAGTCCAAGTTTGAAGTCTTCTTTCTAAAGGTACAAGTCTTCTTCTTTTATTCTCTTTTATTCTAGTCTTACTAGTATGCAATCCCCATCAATTGGGACATGACCAAATGACCACTTTACTACATTAAAGTTGGTTAAGGTTATCTCCCTACATTTTAATCTTAACTTTAATTCACCATGTTAATTTCTCTTCATCTCTTAATGTAATTCTTTAACATTACTTGTTACATGTAACCTTTATCATTAAATAAATAAAACAATTCTATTTTATTTCCCCTTTATTTCCCCTTTTCTTCTCATCACAATTGTTAGCACATTTCTATTTAATTAATTGAAGGACATGTAAATATTAGAACACCAATAGTAGCAAGACCTGCGTAAGCGGGGCAGAGTGGGTGTTTAAGTACTTCCCACTCCGTCACCTAACCCCCGAACCCTTCTCTCCCGAATCTCTGGTTTCGTACATAAATTAGGCTATTTCTAGGTTTTTCTTATGTTCCTTTAAAAACATAGGTGGCGACTCTAAACAATCTAAAACAAGTTAGACATCCTAGGATAATTCACCGCTCTAGCCAAGCCGTGGTTCCCCGGGGTATCTACAGCTGGAACTAACTTAAATTATTTCATGTCTTGATTTCTTGTTCTAATAATTTTTTGTTAAGTATTTTGGCTCTATTAAGAAATTGCAAAAATAGCTTGCGGTTCTATCAACATTGAAACCGCATCCATAAAGGTTCCAGTCAAAAGAGTCAGGAAGAATATATTCAGTTTGATCCAAACCGGAGTGTGAAAGCAAAGACTCGGTTTGATCGACTAAAACCGAAGACAGATCTGAGAGATATCGGTTTCATCAAAACCGTTAATGAGGAAAAGGTAAGTCGGTTTACTCAAACCGCTCGGTATGAATTATTGCAATTTAGTCCCTACTTTATGTCACTTCTTTTTTTAAGGACTTTTGTGCAATTATCTCTGCCGCATTAAATGCGAATCGACAGATATGCTGACGGTTAAGTTTTTCTCAGCCATCATGGCCGCTCCACTACCCGAGATGGTTAATTGAGTATAAAAGACAAATCATTTTTCATTTTAACTTTTTACCTTCTTTCTCTATTTGGCAAAACTCTTCTCTCTCCTCTGCACTCTCTGCGTACACTCTGTACTCTCTCTCTGTTCTCTCTCAAACATTTTCTTACTTAAACAATTTTCTAAATGGCACCAAAGAAAGTTATTGATCTTGATTCTACTTCTACATCTTCCAAATCAACGAAGCCCGATATGGTATGAATTTCTAAACCCTAACTCAGTATATTTCGTTCGTCCGCCATTGTTGAAGCTTTAAAGCTTGTTCATCTTCCTTGATTATTTATGCTTTTTCTTTGATATCTTGGCTGGATTGCGTTCGCATTACTTTACTTACACTGGGTGTATACTTAATTTGTGATTTGTGTTCAATTTTTTAGCACATTCGATTTCTTGGGTTATTTGGTGTTCATGCGCATTTTTACAGATTCTGGGATACTGTGTTGTCATTTGTTCTTGCTTATTTAGAACTTTGTTAGAATCTGCTCCTTGTGATCGTTTTGGTATAATTCTTTCATATTTTGGTTGAGATTTTGTTTTGCTCATTTATACTCTGTTCTTCGTGCATTCAAACTCTTTTTCAAAACTTTCTCACTTTGATCCATTTTTTATTTTTACTTGTTCTTTTACTACTGTTTTTATTTTCTTAAAAAAAAAATTTACTTGATTCTCATGTTATCATTGTTAGGATTCCTTGTTACAGTTTGTAAGTCTTATTCAGACCACGGTTTACTTAAGGTTTCAAACTGTCATTCTTCAAATCAATTCTAACTTTGAAATTTTTTTTTAGGATACATCCAACTTTGTACCAGGCTCAAGAATCGTTGAAGCCGAATTTAAACAGGACACTGTTGGAAGGAAGCTACTCAATTTATTAGAAACAACCAAGCTTCTGCCTCTGTTCCTCATGGATGAACTTCAATTTGTCCCAATTATTTGTTCAGAATTCTTTGATAATGGGATCTCTACCACTGCGGCTCTGATAAATGCAAGGGGTGAAGAAATTAGAAATTTGGAAACTGGTGAAGTGCAATATGAGGATGCTATTCTATCTACGGTTTGTAGCAAAGTTGTGACCCTAACCGCAACAAAAATAGGTGTGTTAGCTGGAATTGATAATTCTGGGATCTTATCTATCAAACCGGAGCTATTGAACAGCACTACTTTGGAATTTATTGGAGTCAGTTCGTTCTCCACCAAGAATTCCTCCAAAAAGGATTTGGAGAGGTGATGGCACTTCTATGTGACCTGGTGGACTCAGCTGTAATGTGCAAGAATGGGAACCATAACAACTTCACATCAGAACAGTATGCCTACTGTGTGGCAATTTACAAAGGAAAGAAGTTACACTGGCCCAAGGTAGTTATAAAGGAAATGATCAATGCTCTGCACCGCCATGCCGCTGACAAAGCCGCTGGCAAGTCCAAGATTAGAACTCATTGCAGATTGCTTACTCAGTTTCTTCACCAGGAACCTGAGATATTCAAGTTCTCCTCTACCAACAAGGATTACTGGATGGACCCCTTAGAGAAGACCATCTTCGTTTGTCCAAATTAGAAGCTTTCAGAATTAAGTTTGGATGGAGATTTGCCCAAACTGTTTGGAGTGAGGACCCCCTACCTGAAGCCGAACGTGGCCCTTATCCTGAGGCTCGGCTCAATAAATCAGGCAAACCGTATGCTGGTGCCATAGCTGATCAGGCCCATGCTACGATGTTAAGGAATGAAGGTCAGACTAAAACCTTGAATAAAATGGGGCTAAGTCACTTAGATCAAATTGGTGCTTCGGCTGAGGGGGAGCAAGCGGTTGAGGGGGAGCCTGCAGCAAGGCATAGACCTGCGGCTCAACCCAGGGAAACCGCTCCCACAAGAAAAAGGAAAGGTTCTGCCCAAATTCCCAAAGTCATCACAAAGGCAGACCTAGCCAAACCTCCCTCTAAACCCTCATCCAAACCGTCATCTAAACCCCCTTCTACTTCAACCTCATTTCCCCCTATCAGACTCTCACCTACTCTTCCCAAACCTCCTACTTCCAAACCTTCAATTCCAAAACTTCAAATTAAACCCCTATCTCCATTACATCAGAATGTGGAGAAATCTCTCAAGTTTGCAATGGATGCCTCCACTCTCAAAGCCACCAAAGCCAAATCCATTCAAACCAAACCCTTATCCCCTTCTAAACCATCTATTCATGAACTCATTCCTTCCCCACATCTCTTCATTCCTACCTCCTCTCCTCCTAAACCTCCAACTTCAAAACCCCCCTCTGTTCAGTTTACTGACGAACAGTTGGCTAAAATCTTCAAAGCCTTTCCTAATCTTAAACCATCTTCTCAAACCGAGCCTGAGCAGACCCAAGTGTTTGAGGTTGCGGTTCAGCCTGATCAAACCGATGTGTTTGAGGCTGCGGTTCAGCCTGAGCAAACTGATGTGTTTGAGGCTGCGGCTGTGCCTGAGCAGACTGACTTGTCTGAGGCCATCCAAGATGAACCTGAGCAAGATGTTGAAGTTCTTGAGGTTCAACCGCCGAAGAAAAGGAGGAAATTGATCAAGAAATATGATTTTGTTGAACATTGATAGTCAAGGCCACCTGGTGCAGTTGATTTCTCAGAGGCCTATGACAAGAAGGATCACTCACCTCTTGAAGGTAGTTTTGCAAAAGAATTGAGAAAAAGGGATGAAATGAGGAGAGCAGGAATTGACCCAATGTCAACTGAGGACTTTCCTCCAAAACTCAAGCGCAAACTAGACTTTGACTCTCCTGAGCACACTCCTTCTCCAGATTTGCCTTATGCTGCTTTGGTCCTTCCATATCCGGTTCAGCCATCCTCTTCGGTTCAACCGCTATCTCCTTCGGCTCCTCCATCGGTTTCATTCATAAAACCGAAGATAAGAAAAAGGAAGAGTGCTGCAGAACTGGCTTCCTATTTGAAGCGGTTCAAAACTGAAACTTCAAGGGAAAGAAGGGCTGGAGCTCGTGCCCGTGCCGCCGCCATAGCCGAAGACAGATTCTTGAAGGCTGGCCGCCCCAATCCTTATGCAATTTTTCCCAAGGATGAAATGGAAGCAGTTTTTGATCAAATCATTCTCTCTGTTGAAGAATAGATCATTGCTGAAACCGCCTATCAGGTTCTCATGGATCCTTCTCTTGCCTCCCAATTATTTCTATACTTTAACTGTCATTGCATTCCAAACCTATACCGCCTATTCATTGTTCCTTCACCTTCTATTTTCCTCCTTGATGATTTTATGAGATATCCAGTTCCTACTCCTTCTCAAACCGACATTGTTCCTTATTCTTTTTCTCTTCCCTTTGACCCCATAGAATTTGAAACCGCACTTAGGGTGTCTATGGGTCAATCATTAGATGAGGCATATATTCTTTTGAAAGGCAAGGCAAAAATGCATTCATCCCCTTCCCATCAATCTGATGATGCCATCTCCATCTCTGATGATGATGATGAGCCTATGTCTGATTATACTCCTTCTGATGAGCCCCCTCCTTCATTTCAATCTTATCCAATTCTGCCTCTTCATGCCTCAACCGCTGATTTGATAGATGCGGTTAGACATATTCAATTTCATCAATAAACCTCAACTGCTCGGTTCAACTCTCACCTCCTATCTATCCAGTCAGATCTTGATGCCATTAAGGGGGAGAGGGTATCAGATATAATTGACGATAGATCAAACCTGCAGCAGTTAAATGAAAAGCTCAATATGATCTTGGACAATCAACTGGCTCTACAAGATCTGGTCAGAACCAACCATTAGATCTACTCCTTAAAGCAGCAAGCAGTTGATACCAGAATGGACTCCATAGAAGAAAAGCTTGATATTCTGGCCAAGCATATCTTTGACAGCTCTGATCTCATACTGCATAGAACTGGCAAGTTGGTCAAGCAAACCGCTGCTATTGAACATAGAATCAATGAACCTACTGAAGTTCGGCTTCGTTCAACAGACTTCATCTTTGAAACCGCTCATGCCTCCGGTTCAAGAAATGTTGCTCCAACCGCTCCTGCTGCCGAAGACCCTCAAGCCGCAGTAAATGATCAAGCTGCCATTGATGACCAAGCCGCGCAGGACAATATTGCAGATGGTGCCGCTGAACAAAGAGCTCCTGCCGCCGCTGATGAAGTAGACTAGATTTTTTACCTTTGTCTTTTTGTTCTCTCTTATAATAATTCCTACTCTGTAAGTTTCAAAATTTTATTATTGAATTATAATGAGAACAATTGCATGGCATTCTGTTTCCAAAACTTTGTTTATTCAAACTGCTTGTTTGTGGAACAATGCTTGCATTTTTAAAACCTCATGCACTATATTCATCATAAAAATATTTTTAAGTGCATTTTGTTTTAAACATTCAGTTTAAACATGCATATCTGTTTTTCAAAATCATATCACATTATATGCATCTGAATGAATTGCTTATCTATCTATTTTTTTTCATTTCCTTTGTTTTTTGATAGATTAGAAATCTATGATCTAGCATAGTGTGTGCATTGACTTGGGACATGCAATTTCATGAAATTTATTTCGGACATGTTTTTACCACGTACAATGTTTTTCTATTATCATAGTGTGGTAATGGCATCAATCAAATAGGGGGAGATTGTTAGGATTCATTGTTAGTACACCCACTTAATTTGATTGATCCATGCCATGTGTCTTTTTATGGACTTTAGGACCGCATGTAATATAGTTTTACTTCAACTTTTAGACAAGTCCATTTCTAGATTTTTATTTGTCTAGGCTGAGTATTGAGTTCAGTTAGATTAGCGTTTTAGATATTCAAACTGCATTCATGCCATCTTAAAACCGCCAGCATGGAGTTGCTTGTTTTTCATCAAACCGCATTCTGTGGTTTCGATGAAAATGCTCCTCAAGTCTCTCATGGAACCGCTGATGACACTTGATGGAACCGCAATCATATAACCGCGTGCTTCAGTTTATTATGAAACCGCACATCAAGTTCATCCTCGGAACCGCTCATATGCCTGGTGGAACCGCCGATCAGTTAATGAAGAATTCAAGAGAAGTCATTTATTCCTTAGACAAATATTCTCTTTTCAATCGTAAAGGAATATTTTATGTCATGTCAAAATAACTCTAAGTTAACTTGGAGTTACTGCAAGGAATGTCGGTCTTGTCCAAGCAATTTGAATTGTTTACCGTTAGTCCTTTCTGCAACAAAGGATGGATGTCAGGTAGTGGTGCTACAACTACCTAGGACTACAAGACAAAACAAAGGACGATAATGACAGCTCAACCAATGGGAATTCAACAGCACTGTACCCTTCAGATTTGATTCAAATCTTTACCCAACGGTCACAAGGGTGCACTGCCTATAAATAGCCTTCATTTCTCAACAATGAAGGTTGCTGAGCTTCAAGAGATTTATTCCCAAGTATTCAAGTTTGCTTTGAAGATTGAAACCCAGATATTCAAACCTTCAACCATCTCCTTAGGAAACCCAGAATTCCTTCATCAAGCTTCAAGCCATCAACCATTCCATACTCAGCCGTTACACCGAAAGTTCTTCATTTGCTCAAACCATCATTTAGATACTTAGAGCATTTGATTTCTTTCCACACACACACCCGATTTATATAATCACATAGATTATATACTTCGAATATACCGGTAGATTTTTCATAGCTTTATAGGTTAGATTGTTTGATTAGAGTTTAGAATCATCTTGTAAAACCTCCTCTAATTAATACAAGTCTAGTAGCTATTAGAAAATCCTAGATTAACCATCTAGGTAAAGGACGTAGTTCATTCAAGAACGAACCTCTCCAAATTGTGTGTTTGATCTTTACTTTTTTGTCTTGTTATTTGCTTTTCTGTTTGTGGTCTATAACTTGAATCCATATACGAAATGACTTGAAAAGTGAATTGTGTTTTTCTTTGATCTTCAAGTTGATCTATCGGTTGCATCATAGTGTTTTCAACCCGAGTCAAACCACCCAACTCTTTAACTATCAGTTTGGCCAAAACTGCCAAAACTCCGCTGTGCATTTTATCAGTTCTGTTTAAGTGCTTTAAACCGCAGTTGACCAAACTGATAAGTACTCGGTTGATTTTCAAGGGTATTTTTCGAAAAAGTTTGAACCGCTATTCACCCCCCCTCTAGCGGTTCTATACCCTTGTTACCCTCTGGACCAACACTAAGGATATCAAATGATATAACTATATGAGATTTAATTATGAAATTTGACCATGACATAAATCTCATAGGTGGGTCATGTCTTGTACTTGTTCACCACCAAGTTCGAATTGGGATATGAACCTTCCGAGGAAGATGAAAGGCATGAGCAAATAGTCGAAAATGAAAAGGCCCGAGCTCGCCGATAGGGGTAACGTTATGAAACCCCAAATTTGAGACCTTACCGTAAGACGCTCAATGGGTATTTTGTACGACAGGGAGAAGATGTCCCGTACATGATTTTACCTGAACCATGGGTCAACATCAAAGGCATTCGGAAATCTGGTCTCGAAATCTTTGCTGATTGTGAAATAAAGAAACGCAAAGAAGATCCAACTCCTATGTCACCCCAAAAATGGTGGGGGAAGAAGGGAACCTTTGAGGCCGAAACAGAAATCACTGTGGGGGAAGATTTGGCCTCCATGTTCGAGGACTTCGCCATAATCGATGAAAGCCAAATCAACGCCATCTCCGATGATGCAGATTTAGGGGAAGGGATATCAAGAGAGATTGAGGCAAGCTCCAAACCACTCAACAACTAGTATTCAACGAAGGGGCCCGTAGTGTCCGAGCAGTTCCTGATTGAGAAAATGGGGTGCATCCCTCACAAAACAGCGAAGGAAGATTTATTGGCATTCACTTTTGAGTCTGAAAGAGCTTCCAATGACCTTACCCAAGAGGACATAGAGGCGATAGCCGAGCGTGTGTTCCCTTTCTTTGCTAATGAATAATTCGATCTTTCCGAGTACCCTGAGATTTCAAACATCATAAATGATGAATTAACTGATAATGAATTTAATGAAAAAGTTAATAACGATTCGAATTATGATGAAATAAAAAAAATTATGATGAAATAGACCACGAAAATGAAACATACCTAAATGTTTTCTCTAAGCACACCATTCTCAAATAGAGAAAAAATCAGCTCATGCCGATTGTCAAGGAGATGAATATCATTAGACAACCATTTTTCGTGAATAGAAATATAGCCATTACAAACTCCCCAACACAACCTCTCCTCAACCAAGTCTTTCGCAGCAACCATCCATTTCCAGATATGTGAGCAGCCATTCCGTCTTACCCCATCCATTGGGTGAGAATCTCGACAATACTTTGCCCCGAGAAATTGGGCCCATAGAGAATTCGAGGTACGGAATTGCCACCAAATCTTCACAGAAAAAGACAAGGACAACTCATGAAATTTACGTAACCCCAAACCACCTTCTTCAACAGGCCAAAAAAATTCATCTCTAGAAACCCAATGGCATTTAGGACCCCCACCCAGACTACTCCAGAAAAAATTAGCAATAAGGCGATTCATGGCAGTAAAGACTCCCTTTGGAGGTTCAAGAAGAGATATATTTTAGATGGGGATGGATGCAAGCAAGCTTTAATGAGAACCAACTTAGCCCCAGCCGAGAGCAGTTTACCTTGCCATGATTCAAGACGTGCATGAAGTTTTTGCATAACCGGATCAAATAACGACTGATCCTTTCTACCAACATAGAGGGGGCATCCAAGGTATACAATTGGGAGTTGTTTCTTCTGAAAACCCGTAACTTCAGCAATGGCATTATCTCTAGTTGCATTATCTTGTCCAGTCAGAAAACATGATTTAGAGACACTAATAAGTTGTCCTGAAAATTGTTGATAAGAAGCAAGAAATTCCATGTGTAACTCTAGGGAGGGGACACTCCCATTGCAAAAAATAAGGATGTCATCGGCATAAGACAAGTGGGAAACAACCGGAACATGCAAATGACAAGTATGATAGTTGACATGAGGATGAAGTAAAATGTAGATTATTAAGCCCATGACTCAAGACTTCAGCAGCAATAATAAATAGGCTAGGGGATATCGGGTCACCTTGTCTGAGCCCATGAGAAGATGGGAAATATCCAGCAGCTGCACCATTGATAAGGACCGAGAACCAGCAAGAATTTATGTCGCGACCCCGACCCCGCGGGCCCGGAGTACGCGAGCTGGACGTCGACTTAAACAATAAACTCTAATATAATGAAGGTAAAAATTTCCTTTTATACCAAAAGATGAAGACATAAAGTTTTGAAATCCAACTTGAAGAACAAAATATAAACTAGTGTAAGCTCCATAAGCTTACACCCAAAAAAATAAAATATACAAATTCTAATGACGTCAAGTTTGATACAACTATTCCCAAAAGGTTACACATTTATGTATGTAAACCCACCAATAACAACTTGCCCCAAAAGCTCAACCCTCGCGACGTCCTCCTCGTGATCAGCGAGTCTAATCCTTTCCTCCTGGGGGGGGGGTTAAGGAAAAACAAAGATAAAAGAAAGGGGGTGAGATAAATCTCAATAAGTTACTAATGCAACTACATGACATGCTATGATGCAATAAGCAATAACAATAATAAATATCACTTAGCCAAGGTTTCCCAACTGAAAGAACCAAATAAAGGTCAATGCGCAGCTTCAATAATCAACAATCAACATCTTCATAGTAGAATGAAAGCTTGAAGAGAAAACCCCCGGTACCGGAACCAATAACAAAGTAACGCGCCACAAAGGGCGAGAGCCATTCCACAAAGTCATGCTCCAAAACGTGTAGCTAGAATACTAACAAAAAGGAGCTAGCTCATCCCATCCAAGGCCAATCTGGATGAGGAAACAAGGACCAATGGGCGATGCTATACTGGACTTGGCTTGAGCCATTATAGCATTATCCATTGCCTGACTCGATATACAAATAGCCAGCTGGACTTTCAAAAAAAGCTAAGAAATAAACTCTAGCTTAAATAAACAACCACTGATTCCAAAGTAGGGAACCATTCCACATAAATTACCACAAAGGTAAACCAATCCAAACCACACATCAACGATGGCCCACATTCTCAAAACGATACTTAATCAAATTCCATAACATATTTATTCATAAAAGAACGAATTCCAATTAATAAAGTGTTCCACGATGTTAACTTAAGTTAATTAGAGTAATTAAACTTAAACTAGGGAAGCCACTTAGTCTTAACAAGCAAAAAGGCAGATTTCTGGAACAGGGGGGTGGGCGGGCGCCTGGAAGGGGACAGGCGGGCGCTTAATTGACCAGAAGGTCTGGCCGCTGGAAAAGGGCATGTAGGCGGGCGCCTGACTCAGCGCGGGCGGGCGCCTGGTCTACGGGCAGGGAAGGATTTCAGCTGGGTTCTTCCATTTTTCCATACCATTTTCATACCATTTACACAACACCCAAAATCAACACTCCCAACAAGTTTAATAAGGTACCCAAACGACATTTAAGCTTAAGGGGGACTAAAATAACACCATCTAAACTCCCCAAACAAGATTCAAACCAACATTCATAACAATCACCATTTTTAACCAAAAAACCAATAAATTCCAAATAAATTCCAAACTCAATAAAACATCAAATATATCAACTTAAGCATTATATAAACATGATATGGACATTCTAGCATAAAAATGGGGGAAAAGCAACTTACTTGGAATTTCTCAAAGATGACGGAATTCAAATATTTTTGGTTTCCTACGATCCTAACGACGATCTAAACACATTTCATAAAATGAGCAATGAGAAATAATGGGAGGAAGATAGGTAGAATGAAGACAGAAGGGAGAGAGAAACTTACCCTTTTTTGAGCTATGGAGAGAGAGAGAGAGAGAGAGGGAGAATGAGAGAGAAGAGGAAGAGTAGGGAGAAGGGGAAGAGTAGGGAGGGAGTAGTTAAAATTATTTAAAAACTTACACTTAGGCCCCCTCACTACTAACACATAACCCAAACCAAATTCCCTACTACCCACTTAACACAATATCAACCAAATAATGCTAAACACAAATTAATATTATGAGATATAAATTGCGCACATAAATATTTAATTCAAATAATTAAATAAATAATTAATTATTTATCAATAAAATAGAGACGGTTTTCGGGTCGTGGACATTCACTCCCCCTTAAAGAAAATTCTACCCGAATTTTAACGAGACTTACCCGAATTAAAAAGCCACGGATATTTCCTCTCTATTTCATCATGAAGGTCCCACGTCGATTCTTCAACATTGTGATTACTCCAAAGAACCCTAACCAACGGAATGCTTTTGTTCCTCAAATCTTGGACTTTGGTATCTAAAATCCGAACCGGTCGCTCCTCGTAAGTCATGTCGGGCTCTATATCCTCCGGTACCCTCGGTAAAACGTGAGACGGATCATGAACATACTTCCGAAGCATAGAAACGTGAAAAACATTATGTAACCGGTCCAAAGAAGATGGTAACGCAAGACGGTATGCTAGAAGTCCCACTTTCCTCAAAATTTCAAACGGTCAAACAAACCTCGGAGCCAATTTACCCTTCTTCCCGAACCTCCGGATGCCAACCTTCGGAGACACCTTCAAGAACACAAAATCTCCGGTCTGAAAACTAAGATCTCGTCTTCGGTGGTCGGCATAGCTCTTCTGTCGACTCTGGACCGTCTTCAATCGATCCCGAATAATTTTAACCTTTTCCACCGAGTCCTGAAGCATGTCAACACCCCAAAGTTTTGCTTCCCCAACCTCGTCCCAACAAATAGGCGACCGACATTTCTCCATACAAAGCCTCATACGGTGCCATCTGAATACTCGACTGATAACTATTATTGTAGGCGAACTCTGCAAGCGGTAGATGTGTATCCCACGAATCTGGAAAGTCAACTGTGCAAGCCCGTAACATATCCTCGAGAATCTGAATGGTTCTTTCAGACTGACCGTCAGTCTGAGGATGAAATGCTGTGCTAAACCTCAATTCGGTACCCAAAGCCTTCTGTAACGCTTGCCAAAATCGGGATGTAAACCTTGGATCTCTGTCTGACACAATACTAACTAGAACACCATGCAATCTGACAATCTCATGAATATACAAATTCGCAAGTCTCTCCATCTAATAGGAAATGTCAATGGGTAAGAAATGAGAAGATTTAGTCAACCTGTCCACAATCACCCAAACTGCATTAAACCTCCTTCGAGTCCTGGGTAGTCTGGTTACAAAATCCATCATAATGTGTTCCCACTAACACTCGGGTATCTCAAGAGGCTGAAGTAGACCTGCGGGCCTCTAATGCTCTGCTTTAACTTGTTGACAGGTCAAACACTTCGATACATAATCTGTAATTTCCCTCTTCATGTTAATCCAAAAATTGTTGTTTTAAATCCTGATACATCTTCGTACTCCCGGGATGAATGGTATACCGGGATTTGTGACCCTCATCAAGAACTCGCTGTCTAATCCCACCGATATTCGGCATACACAATCTGCTACGGTAAGTCAACACTCCCTCGGAGTTAAGCTGGAAGTCCACATACTGTCTATCCCGAGCATTATCCATAATCTTCTTCAACTCTGGGTCATCCTTCTGAGTATCCTTTATTTGTTGAATTAGGGTCAGAGATACCCTAATATTCGCAAAAATTGCCCCACGTCTCGATTCGCGAGGACACCAATCTCGAACATTCTCAAGCATTTTCCATTCACGAATCATCATTGATGCCACATAAGACTTTCGACTGATCGCATCAGCTACCACATTTGCTTTGCCCGGATGGTACGAAATGGTGCAATCATAATCTTTTAAAGCTCCATCCACCTACGCTGACGGTTATTCATTCCTTTTGAGAGAAGAGGTATTTCAAACTCTTGTGATCGGTAAAAATCTCAAACTTCGCTCCATATAGGTAATGCTTCCACTTATGCAACGCAAGACTATCACAGCCAACTCCATATCATGAGTAGGGTAATTCTGTTCACTAGGGGTCAACTTCCTCAAAGCATAAGCAATTACTTTCCCATTCTGCGTCAAAACGCAACCCAAACCTTCTTTCGAAGCATCACTGTAAATCACTAAGTCGTCATTCCCATTTGGTAAGCAAGAATAGGAGCTGTAGTTAATCTCTTCTTTAATTCATCAAAGCTACTTTGACATTTTTCACTCCACACAAACGGTACATCCTTCCGGGTCAACTGAGTCATCGGAGTAGCAATCCTCGAAAAACCCTTCTATGAACCTTCTGTAATACCGGCTAAACCCAGAAAACTTCTGATCTCGGTCACTGACTCGGGTCTCTTCCAATCCACTATGGCTTCTATCTTTGAAGGATCCACAGAAATCCCATCTTTAGAAATCACATGACCCAGAAAATGACACTTTCTCGAGCTAGAATTCGCATTTACTAAACTTCGCAACAACTGCTCCCTCACAAGAATAGATAAAACTGTCCTCAAGTGTTGCTCGTGCTCCTCTCGAGATTTAGAGTAGACAAGAATGTCGTCGATGAAGACCACTACAAATGAGTCAAGGTAAGGATGGAAAACCCGGTTCATCAAATCCATAAACACGGCAGGCGCGTTAGTCAACCCAAACGGCATAACCAAAAACTCGTAGTGACCATAACGAGTGCGAAAGGCAGTCTTCGGAATATCCTCCGATCGAATCTTCAACTGGTGGTACCCACTCCTCAAATCAAGTTTAGAAAACACCACGGACCCTTGAAGCTGATCAAATAAATCATCAATGTGAGGTAGAGGATACTTCTTCTTCACTGTAACCTGATTCAACTTTCGGTAGTCTATACACAATCTCAAAGAACCGTCTTTCTTCCGCACAAACAAACCGGTGCTCCCCACGGGGAAACACTAGGGAGGATAAACCCTCGATCAAGCAACTCTTGCAACTAAACCTTTAGTTCCTTCAATTCTGCGGGAGCCAACCTGTACGGTGCCTTTGAAATCGGAGCTGTACCCGGCAAAAGGTCTATACAAAACTCTATCTCACGATCTGGAGGCACATCATATTCAGAAGAGAAAACATCGGGAAATTCTCTAACAACCCGAACACTCTCCAAACTAGGGGATTCTTTCCTAGTATCAAGCACACTAGCCAAGTACCCCTCACAACCACGGTGCAACAATCTCCTAGCTTTCACATAGGAAATCATACGAATATTCCTACCCAAAGGCATAGCCTCAAAAGTAAACTTAGGCACATCAGGGATAGAGAAATTAACAACCTTCCTACGACAATCGACTGAAGCATGATATTTGCTCAGCCAATCCATACCCAAAAACATCAAAGTCCTGAATAGGAAGGACTACCAAGTCCGCACACAAGACACGACCACATATAAGCACATCACAAGCACGAAATACTCTATCGGTCACCAAACACTCTCCCATAGGAGTTGACACCTCTAACACATAGGGCAAAGACTCAGATGCAGCATTTAGTAAAGAAGAAAATTGCACAAAAATGTAAGAATGAGATGATCCTGGATCTACTAACGTACGGGCGCTCACATTAGATATAGAAACAATACCTCCAATCACTGAGGGATCATCTGCCTGATGCTGATTCATTGCAAACACTTTTCCTGGACCTTGGCCTTTCCCATAGCATCCCTTTTCTGTCCCTGTGGAGCCCCAGCTCCTACCCCAGTTGGTTGACCTCTGAATCTCGGGCAATCTTTCGCAAAATGCCCCAACTTCCCACAGTTAATACATTTCCCATGTTTCTTCCAACACTGGTCCTCCGAATGTCCTCCCCTTTGGAAATATGAACAGAGTCTCCTATTTTGATTCCCTTGATTCCCGGGAAGTAGTGCCCGGGTTCCTCGGGATTGGTTGCCCTCGGAACTGAGATTGTCCCCCAAAGTTACCTCGGTTATCAATCCTTGGTTGTGACTTGCTCTGCGCTCCTTGCTTACTCGGGTTAGCTACCTCGGTCTTCCTCTTATGTTCCCCAATATCTTGCTCTATAAGATAGGCACGGTCTACCGCATCCTGGAATGTCACAATCCTATGGGCTATAAGCTGAGTACGGATAGAAGTCTTCAAACTCCGGATGAATCTCATAGCTTTTTGTTCTTCGGTCCTCACAAGATAGTCACAATACCGGGCTAATTCTGTGAACTTAGCCGGGTACTGAGCTATAGACAACAAACATTGCTCCAAGTTGAGAAGCTCGATCTCCTTTCGGTTTTGATCTACTACCGGAATGAAATGCTCTTTGAACTTCCGCACAAACAATTCCCATGCATACACTCTATGGGTATCATCCCAACTCGCCTTAACTCCTTTCCACCAATGCTCGGCGGCCCCAATCAATTTATAAGCCGCAAACCGGACCCTATCCTCGTCCGTGCACCCAAACACATCATAAATTTTCTCCATAGACTCAACCCATAGTTCGGCCTTCTTCACATCGGGCTCACCATCGAACTCTGTCGGTTTCAGTTTCAAGAATTGCTCCAAACCATATCGGGGTGGTGGTGCTTGCTCTACTCTCGGTCCTTGGTCATGAATTGCCTTCATGGCCGCCTCAAACATGCCTTGGAACATAGCACGGTTCTCTTCCCGAAGATCATTCTGATTCTGAGCCCCACTAGAACCTTCACCCGTTCTTCTTCTAGCCATTGGAAACAATTACCTACATAAAACATCAACCGTACTCACTCCGAACACAACTACCCTCCTAGGTCATACTAGTCCACCTAGACTTATACTTAGAGCTAAACCATAGCTCTGATACCAACTGTCGCGACCCCGACCCCGCAGGCCCGGAGTACGCGAGCTGGACGTCGACTTAAACAATAAACTCTAATATAATGAAGGTAAAAATTTCCTTTTATACCAAAAGATGAAGACATAAAGTTTTGAAATCCAACTTGAAGAACAAACTATAAACTAGTGTAAGCTCCATAAGCTTACACCCAAAATAATAAAATATACAAATTCTAATGACATCAAGTTTGGTACAACTATTCCCAAAAGGTTACACATTTATGTAATGTAAACCCACCAATAACAACTTGCCCCAAAAGCTCAACCCTCGCGACGTCCTCCTCGTGATCAACGAGTCTAATCCTTTCCTCCTGGGGGGGGGGGGGGTTAAGGAAAAACAAAGATAAAAGAAAGGGGGTGAGATAAATCTCAATAAGTTACTAATGCAACTACATGACATGCTATGATGCAATAAGCAATAACAATAATAAATATCACTTAGCACATAGCATTTATCAATTGACAGATAGCAGCGGAAATAAACAATTAACAAAGGATATTAGCCAAGGTTTCCCAACTGAAAGAACCAAATAAAGGTCGCTACGCAGCTTCAATAATCAACAATCAACATCTTCATAGTAGCATGAAAGCTTGAAGAGAAAACCCCCGGTACCGGAACCAATAACAAAGTAACGTGACACAAAGGGCGGGAGCCATGCCACAAAGTCATGCTCTAAAACGTGTAGCTAGAATACTCACAAAAAGGAGCTAGCTCATCCCATCCAAGGCTAATCTGGATGAGGAAACAAGGACCAATGGGCGATGCTATACTGGACTTGGCTTGAGCCATTATAGCATTATCCATTGCCTGACTCGATACACAAATAGCCAGCTGGACTTTCAAATAAAAGCTAAGAAATAAACTCTGGCTTAAATAAACAACCACTGATTCCAAAGTAGGGAACCATTCCACATAAATTACCACAAAGGTAAACCAATCCAAACCACACATCAACGATGGCCCACATTATCAAAACGATACTTAATCAAATTCCATAACATATTTATTCATAAAAGAACCAATTCCAATTAATAAAGTGTTCCACGATGTTAACTTAAGTTAATTAGAGTAATTAAACTTAAACTAGGGAAGCCACTTAGTCTTAACAAGCAAAAAGGCAGATTTCTAGAACAAGGGGGCGGGCGGGCGCCTGGAAGGGGGCAGGCGGGCGCTTAATTGACCAGAAGGTCTGGCCGCTGGAAAAGGGCATGTAGGCGGACGCCTGACTCAGCGCGGGCGGGCGCCTGGTCTACGGGCTGGGAAGGATTTCAGCTGGGTTCTTCCATTTTTCCATACCATTTTCATACCATTTACACAACACCCAAAATCAACACTCCCAACAAGTTTAATAAGGTACCCAAACGACATTTAAGCTTAAGGGGGACTAAAATAACACCATCTAAACTCCCCAAACCAAGATTCAAACCAACATTCATAACAATCACCATTTTTAACCAAAAACCCAAATAAATTCCAAATAAATTCCAAACTCAATAAAACATCAAATATATCAACTTAAGCATTATATAAACATGATATGAACATTCTAGCATAAAAATGGGGGAAAAGCAACATACTTGGAATTTCTCAAAGATGACGGAATTCAAATATTTTTGGTTTCCTACGATCCTAACGACGATCTAAACACATTTCATAAAATGAGCAATGAGAAATAATGGGAGGAAGATAGGTAGAATGAAGACAGAAGGGAGAGAGAAACTTACCCTTTTTTGAGCTATGGAGAGAGAGAGAGAGAGAGAGAATGCTGGGAGAGAGGGAGGGAGAATGAGAGAGAAGAGGAAGAGTAGGGAGAAGGGGAAGAGTAAGGAGGGAGTAGTTAATTATTTAAAAACTTACACTTAGGCCCCCTCACTACTAACACATAACCCAAACCAAATTCCCTACTACCCACTTAACACATTATCAACCAAATAATGTTAAACACAAATTAATATTATGAGATATAAATTGCGCACATAAATATTTAATTCAAATAATTAAATAAATAATTAATTATTTATCAATAAAATAGAGACGGGTTTCCGGGTCGTGACAATTTATACAGCGGAAGATCATGTCAAGTAACTCTTCAGAAAAGCCAAAACGCCTCATCACCTTTATCAAAGCAAACCATGAAATCCTATCATAGGCTTTAGCCATATCCAGCTTTAAAGCCACGTTTAGTCAAACACTTTCCTTTTAAGAGAATGAAAAAGTTCTTGAGCAAGCAACACATTCTCATGAATCAACCGACCTTTAACAAAACCACTTTGTTGTGGAGAGATTATACGAGGGAGAACATTCTGAAGTCTAAGGCATAATAGCTTAGTAATTATCTTATTAGAGAAGTTACATAAGCTAATAGGTCTTAGGTCAGAGAAAGAAGAAGCGGCTGCCACCTTTGGGATTGTAACTATAAGCGTACTAGTCCAACTGCGAGGAAGATGGAACCCAGAAAAGAACTCCACAACCGCTCGATGAAGGTCACTACAGATAATATCCCAACACTTATGATAGAACTCACCCGTAAATCCATCCGGACCCACTGCACTAGCACCACTCATTCTTGAAACAAGGCGCGCTCCTTCTCCGAGTCCACATTATGAGCCTAGGATCCACGCGCCTCATCGCCGTGCGACTCCTAGCCCTATGCGCCCTCCAAGAAATAGTGACCCAAAATTTCAAAAGAAAGATTTTGTTAAGGCTGGCTCGTCTGAACTAAAGAAGGATGCTATCCCAAAGAAAAGTAAAGAGTTGTTGAAAACTCACGTGATGGTGGCTTTCATCATTGTTCCATTTGTGATTGTCGGGACATAAGGCCATGGAATGCCTTTTGAGATTCACTCCCAATGCCAAGGGACGTAAAAAATCCTCAGGTCAAGCAAGAGTGGGTTGTCAAGAGTTGCTAACATTAGGACCCAAAAAGGAATAAAGGGGACCTGCTTTAAAAGTTTATATTTCAGGTTCTTTGCTTCATGGCTGGATCTTCAAAAGCTAAAATGTATGAATGGATTCTTGATAGTGGGTGTTCACAAACACATGACTGGATGAATCCTTACTTTAAGATGTTCATGAAGAAAGAGGTCCCCTCAGTAACATTTGGGATAATAACAAAGGTCAAATCGTTGCATATAGAAAGCTCAAGAAAAACAATGTCTGCATTGAAAGAGTCTCTCTCGTCGAAGGACTCAAGCAAAACTTATTATCCATATCTCAATTCTGCGACAAATGATTAGAATGCCATTTATACTTCAACGCATTGTCTTATCAAGAATGGAAAAAACTGGAGCTACATTACTCACGGGATATCGTAAGACAAATATTTACATTATTGATTTCCATAGTATGAACTCTAGTACTAATATTTGTTTTGTAGCTAAAAGTGTGAGTGAAAATAGTTGGCTGTGGCACAAGCGCTTAAGTCACTTGAACTTCAAGTATCTATCTAAACTAAGTAGGAATAATCTTGTTAAAGGACTTCCAAAGGTTGTTGATCATCATGACAAGAAGTGCGCCGCGTGTCAACTTGGCAAACAACCCAAAAAGTCTTTCTCCAGCAAGACAAATCCTTCAACTTCTAGATGTTTGCAACTGCTGCACATTGATCTATTTGGACCAATCACCACCGCACGTATTAGAAGAAACAAGTATACTCTAGTTGTGGTGGATGATTATTCAAGATACACATGGGTGGAAATGATGATCTCAAAAGACGATTGTTATGACATTTTGACCACCTTATTCAGACTGCTCCAAACCCAAAAAGAAGATGACATCGTTACTTTTCGATCCGACAATGGAATAGAATTCAAGAACAACGGTGTTGCTCGATATTGCGACGATCATGGGATAGATCACAACTTCTCAACCGCTGGAGTTCCTCAATAAAATGGTGTTGTTGAAAGAAAGAATAGGACGTTGATTGAAGCGGGATAGACGATGATAGCTGAAGCTAAATTGCCTAAGTACTTTTGGGAAGAAGCATCTATCAACACAACATGTTTTACTCAAAATCGTTCCCTCATCAACAAACTTCATAACAAGACTCCGTATGAACTTTGGCGTGGTAGAACTCCCAACATTTCATTCTTCAAGATCTTTGGTTGCAAATGTTATATCCTCTACAACAGAAACGAACATAGAGGTAAATTCGATGCCAAAGCCGACAAAGGTATTTTTGTTGGGTATGCCAAACATTCAAAAGGTTTTCGCGTTTTTAATAGATCTATATTAGTGATAGTTGAATCTGTACATGTTACATTTGATGAACATTCTCTCCTTGAGCCACATTTGGCTCCAAGTGTTGCTAATGATTCTGTTGAGTTAAATGAAACAGGTGCTCCTATTCATGTTGTGCCTAAACAAGATCAGAATCTATCAACTCAAGGAAATCCATCTACATCAGTTGCTCCTAACTCAATTTTTCGCGCGCCTGGTGAATCTTCAGTTGTGCCTTCCTTGAATGATGCGCCTCTTGATTCCTCTCACGCGCCTATATCTATTGCTGCATCTGGTGTTAACCCCAGTTTTAATTCTGAACTAGTTCAACCCCCTAATTTTGATGATTTTGAAGCTGGTGAAGATGTACCAATTAAAGACCTTTAATTTACTACAACCCAACCTAACTTACCTCCTGAAATTCGTGAAGTTAGAGGTCACCTAATCAATAACATCATTGGTGATCTACATGTTGGCGTTCGTACAAGGAGAGCTACAAACTTTGATGCTTACACTGCTTTTATCTCTCAAATCGAACCGAAGAAGGCTGATGAAGCGCTCCAAGATCCTAATTGGGTTGTTGCAATGCAAGAAGAACTCAATCAATTTGAACGATGTAAGGTTTCAACTCTTGTTCCAAGACCAAACGATCAAGGAGTGATTGGTACGAAATGGGTGTTCAGAAACAAGATGGACGAGAATGGAACCATCACAAGAAACAAAGCAAGATTGGTTGCACAAGGCTATAGGCAAGAAGAAGGAATTGATTACGATGAAACCTTTGCCCCCGTAGCAAGACGTGAAGCTATTAGACTCTTCCTAGCTTACGCTGCTAACAAGAACTTCAAGTATATCATATGGATGTGAAGAGCATGTTTTCAAATGGTGAACTCCAAGAACAAGTCTTTGTAGCTCAACCGCCTGTTTTTAAAGATTCACAATTTCCAAATCATGTGTACAAACTCCAGAAAGCTTTGTATGGGCTCAAACAAGCACCAAGAGCATGGTATGATACACTATCCAAATTTCTCATTGAGAAAGGCTTCACGCGCGGTAAAATCGATACAACTCTTTTCATTGCCAAATATAATGGTCATAAATTACTTGTTCAAATTTATGTTGATGATATTATATTTGGTTCTACTAATGAATTGTTGTGCAAGCGCTTTGAGAAACTAATGAAGAGCAAGTTTGAAATGAGCATGATGGGAGAACTCACATTCTTCCTCGGGCTCCAAATCAAGCAAATGAATTAAGGCATATTTATCAATCAAGCCAAGTATACAAGGGATCTAATCAGAAAGTTTGGACTCGAAAATGCTAAATCATACGACACTCTAATGGCTACCGGCAATAAACTCGACAAGGATTTAAAAGGTAAACGTGTTGATCAAACGCTCTATCGAGGTATAATTGGCTCACTCCTTTATCTTACTGCTAGTAGGCCCGATATAATGTTTAGTGTTTGTGTTTGCGCTCGTTATCAATCCGACCCTAGAGAAGCGCACTTGATTGCTGTGAAATGTATTATACGACATCTCTCCGGTACTATTAACCTTAGACTTTGGTACACCAAAGATTCAAATTTTAAACTTGTAGGTTATTCAGATGCGGATTATGCAGCGTGCACAATTGATAGGAAAAGCACAAGTGGCACTTGTCATTTCCTCGGATATCGACTTGTGTCATAGGCGAGTAAGAAACAAGCTTCAGTGTCTGTATCAACAACGGAAGCAGAATATATCGCTGCGGGAAGTTGTTGCTGTCAGATTTATGGATGAAGCAGCAATTGGTGGACTATGATATAATCGAAGAAAATTGTCCCATCTACTGCGACAATACATCAACAATTGCGGTTTCTGAAAATCCTGTCATGCACTCCAAAACCAAGCACATCGACATCAAATATCACTTCCTCAAAGATCATGTGGAAAAAGGCAACATTCATTTGAAACACGTGGGAACCGACTTTCAAATCGCCGACATTCTAACGAAAGCACTTGACGCGAAATGGTTCATCTTTTTTAGAGGTGAAATGGGTATGCTTGAACTCAACTAGTCAAGATAGTTTTGTTATTACTAATGATTTTATGTCTGTTTGAGTTAAATATCCTAGGTTCAAAAGTTATATCTTTTTCTAAGTTTCAAATAAACTTTGCATTATGCGCCTGTGTACGCGCCTCAAATACTCACTGCGCGCTCAAATGCCCTACGCGCAAAAATCATCTTTGCGCGCCTATGAGTTGATGCGCCTCCCATGCGCCTATTTATGATTGCGGCTCAATCAATGCTCATATTTAATTTTTCAATGATTGAACGTATTCAATTTGTCACAGGTACTAGGTAAGTTAATTCTGATCATTTATTATGGAGAATCTTTGTCTTTTGACATTCCATAATTGTTCAAGGGTACTTGTGCAATTAATTTTCCCTCGTTTTTCGTTTTTCAAAATTTTTATTTTCTGGGGATATATTTCTTGCACCCCAAGGTGTTTGTGCAAAAATTCTGGTGTTTGTGCAAAAATTTTGGTCATAATTGTTCATACACTTATGAGGGAAGTGGGACAATTTCTCTTACCCAAAGTGTCAGATCAAGGTACTTTATGTCATTCTTCATTAAATACGCCTTACCCTGTGTCACCTCACCATTTATTAGCCGTTTTCCCTCAATAAATGCCTATCTCTTCAACTTCCCTTCTCCTAGAAACCCTAACCTATATATTTGACCTTTCACCTCCATTTTTCCATTTTTCATCATTACCTCTCTCTCTCTCTCTCTCTCTCTCTCTCTCTCTCTCTCTCTCTCTTTCTTTCTCTCAGACAACCCCCCCTTTCAGTCTCTTCTCAGCCGTCTCTCTCTCTCCTACTCCACTCCATTTTTTCTTCATTTCTTTTGCTCTCTCTTCATATATATATATCATTAATGGGTCCTAAGAAAGCTTCAAAAGCATCACAAGACAAAATGGTATGGATTTCTAACCTTAATCTCATTTAATTTCTACAAATTTCATTTTTTTTGTCACTATGCTGGGTTCGTCATTTTCGAAAACCGAAAAACTCATTTTCTTTGTTTGATCTTGTTTCGGTTATCCGTTTTCAAAATCGTTTGTTGTGTTATGTTCATTTCGTGATTTCGAGTCTTTAAAATCCAACTTTTCAATGATCAATGCTTTATATTTTGCGAATCTGAGAATTTTCCATTTTGTACTTTTCAAATTTTCAGATCTTTAAATCCATTTTCTGGAATCGTTGTTGATTTCTTAGTGTTTTGGTTTGCATATTTGAGATCCTTGTTGTTTTGCGGTCATTTTGACATGCTTTTTGATTGATTTGGTGAAGTTTCACAATTCTCGTGTTCTTGGTGTTCTTCGAGCACTCAAGGGTTGTTCTTCGTGTTCTTCGTTTTTCTTGCTTGACTTGGGTTTCATAATTCTCAAAACTTGTTTTTCAAAAATTTTCATGTTTGATCCTTATTTCTTGTATGTCTTTGTTTGACATGTGTTTGTGTTATTTTGTGCGTTTTTCTAACTTTCATGGAGGTAATTTAGACCTCGACTAAGCACTTCAGCCGCAATGAAAGGTGGGATGTGAAAATGGTTTGGCAAGTGCATATAATAGGGTTTGTGTTATTTGGAAGCATGGTTTGCAGGCTACCGTGATTCAAGACTCTTCTCAAGCTCTCACTCTTCAAATATCTCATCCTTTATGGGGTGAATTTGTTTAGGTTTCTTTTGTTCATGCAAGCTGTACCATATTTCTTCGTATTAATTTATGGGAGGAGCTTATGGCGATTAGTGAGGTGGATATCCCGTGGATAGTGGTGGGGGTTCTTGATCAATCGGAGAAAGTAGGTGGTAAACCGATCAATGCATTGGCTGTTAATGAATTTTTAGATATGATTCAGTATGCAAATCTTATGGATGGTGGCTTTGAAGGTAATATGGCTACTTGGACAAATAAAAGGATGGGTAGGAGAGCTATATATCAACGCCTTGATAGAGCCCTTTACAATGAAAAATGGCTGCAATTTTTTCATGAAACTCATGTGACTCATTTGTCTCGCACTTGTTCTGATCATGCGCCGTTAATGATTAATTTACGTATCGACAGTGAAGTTTTTTGGCACTTTTCTTTTTCTTAATGTTTGGCTGAAACATCACAATTTTCTTAACATTGTTCGAGAGTCTTGGGAACCCCCTATGTTTTTTTTTTTTTTTTTTTTTTGGCGAAAGGAGACGGTACTCCCTATGTTTTATTGATAAAAATCAGAATTACAAAACGAGGTGGGGGACATGACGGCCATAACCACCTAGGAAAAGAAGCTAAGGGGGAGGCCTTACAAAAGTTATAAGGTCCTCTACAATAAAGTGAGGGGAAGCTACCAAGAAAATCAAGCCAAAAAAGACAACTAGCCATAAAAACTAGTGCAGCCGCATGTAAGGGGTGGAAGAGCAGTCCAAACAATATGGACCCTTGCAATCCTCAGGAAGATCATAAAAGGAGTAGAAAACGGAGTTCATTCTTGAAATCACAGCTACATTTGCTAAACCATCCGCCACTTTATTTCCTTCGCGAAGTATGTGGGAGATTCTGACCGAAAACAGTTGCATTAATTGTTTTATTTCCATTACCTCATACCAAATGCACCATGGGATGTGATACTCGTCAATAAGGATTTTTAGAAGAACTTCAGAGTCAATCTCTAGCCATAAAGAAGCAATACCAAAGTTTCTTGCAAAGACTAACCCATCACGAACAGCCCTAGCTTCCGCCACCATGTTTGTTCCATACCCATAAAAATTGGAGAAGGCAAAGAGAATTTTCCCCAACTTATTTCTGAAAATACCACCACCTGTCATAATTCCCGGGTTACCTTTAGATGCCCCATCTGTATTTAGCTTAAATTGTTCGAGCAAAGGGGGCTGGCAAGAAACAAATCTAGCCTTTTTGCACAAGGTGTTAGAGATAGGGATGCCAAAATAGGAGAAGGTCTGAATTTCTCTCCATGTAGCTCGAAAACGCTCTAATAGTACCTTGCAAGGCAGAATTCACCTCGGCAACAATGTGTAGAGCAACCATCTTTTTGTCTTCAAACTTTGCTTTGATACGCCCTTTCCAAATTTCCCACAAGATAAAGCAAGGAAGAAGATGAGCCAGCTATTTAGAGCCTTTTGGGGTCCTTTTATCAATGCTATACCACCAGCTAGCTAGTAAGGAACGAGTGTTATAAAAAAAGGCCTTAATCCCCATTAAATTCAAATAATGTGCCCAAACTTCCTTAGCAACATCACTATGAACAAAGAGATGATCAAGATCTTTAATATCCGGGTGAGAGCAGCAAACACAAGCAGAAAACATATAAATACCTCTGTGTTGAATCGCCCAATCTGTAGGAAGACCTTTGTGAAGAAGCCGCCACATGAAAACAGAAATTTTGAGGGGGATGTGCTTGTTCCAGCAATTCTCGAACATAGGGATAATACTACCCTCTTTTCTGGACACATTCCAAGCTGAAGTAATTGTGAATTTTCCCGACTCAAAAGGACACCAAAAAGGCTTGTCCGGCTTGTCAACAATCTGAATATTGTTCTTTTGGATAATATGTAAGAGCTGTTCTCCATAAACATCTCTAATATGGTCAATTCGGGGCTGCCCTTGCTCAAAGAGACTAGACACCTCAATATGATTGCCAGGAAGAGAAGATGGAGAATCCACCCAACTCTCATGAACTGAAATATCCCCACAACCAATCCCCCATCAAATGTTAGGTTCAACTAGATATTTAGCACCAAGCATTCGAACCCAAATGTGAGAAGCAAAAGTAGGCTTTGTAGCATCCATAGTGTGAGTTCCATTACAATACTTAGCTTCCATAAATGATACCCATAAAGATTTGGTACTACGAAACCTCCACCATAATTTCATATAAAAATCCATGGAAATATCCTCAAATCTTCTCAAACCAAGACCTCCTTCAATAGTAGGCCGAAACATTTTAGCTTGGCTGACCCAATGACATTTTTTATTACCCTCTTCATTACTCCAGAAAAAAAGCAAAATTAGCCTATACATGGCATTCAAAACCCCCTTGGGAGGGTTAAGAATAGAAATATAGTACAACGGAATAGATTGGAGGCAAGTTTTGATGAGAGTTAACTTTGCACCATAGGATAAAATTTTACCCTGCCAAGTAGCCAGTCTAGCTTCCATTTTTTGCATAACCGAGGCAAAATGAGCAATTCTCTTCTGGCCAACATATAAAGGACAACCTAAATAAATAATAGGGAGGTCCTTTTTCTGAAAACCAGTAGCTTCTGCTATATAGGCATCCCTTTCTTCATTAAAAGCACCTGTGATGAAGCAAGAGTTACCCGAACTAACCAATTGGCCAGAAAAGTTTTGGTACCACTTTAAGCAGCGCATGTGTGCATCCAAAGAATCCTTAGACCCATTAAAAAAAAATAACAATGTCATCCTCATATGCCAAATGAGAGATCAAAGGAGTATTAATATGAGCTCTATAACAATATTGAGGATTATCAGTATGAAGCAAATTAAGACCCCGGTTCAAAACTTCAGCAGCAAGAATGAAGAGAGTGGGAGAGATGGGATCTCCCTGTCACCATTAACCAAAACAAAAAACCAACAAGACGATATGCATCTGAAAATCATGTCATTCCAAACCTCACTAAAGCCAATTTTTTCTCAAAACTTTGATCAACGTAAACCATGAAATCCGGTCATACGCCTTTGCCATATCTAACTTCAAACAAACATTGGAACCCCACACTTTCTTCTTTAGAGATTGCATTAGCTCTTGAGAAAGGACATTTTCATGGATCAATCTACCTTGAACAAAACCACTTTGTTTAGGGGAGATGAGTCTCGGCAATAGGGGGGCTAAACGACAAGTTAACAGTTTTGTAACATCTTTATTTGAAAAATTGCACAAACTAATAGGTCGCGGATCAGAAAAGGAAAAAAGAGATATTACCTTTGGAATGGTAACTATAAGGGTGCTAGTCCAGCTCCTTGGCATATCATGACCCGATAAAAACTCTACTATAGCTAACTGAAAGTCCACATTGATTATATCCCAGCATTTCTTATAAAACTCACCGGTAAACCCATCTGGGCCAGCTGCACTTTGTCCACTCATAGACCAAACAATATCTTTAATTTCATGACCTGAGGGAATAGCCGTAAGCCTTATATTATCTTCTTCCATCACCAGCGTTGGAATAACATCAAGCAGTTCATTAGAGGGGTTCTCATAAGGCTTTTGGAGCTGACCAGAATAGAAAGTAATTGCCTCTCGCTGAATATCTTCTTTTGAATGAATCCATCTTCCATTAGAATCTCGAATGCAGTGAATATAAAGCTTTTGCCTCTTCTTACGCACATAAGAATGAAAAAATCTGGAATTTCTATCACCATCCTTGATCCAAGATATATTAGCTTTTTGAGACAAAAATTCTTCTTCAACTTTCAACTTTGCTAACAAAGTAGCCTTAGCCAACCCGAGATTTTTACAATTTTCATCTGAATCATTGTTTTGGAGAAGCAGCTCGCATCTAGTAACTTTATCTTCAGCATGTTTGACTTGTTGATCAATCCTCCCAAAGACCTCCTTATTCCATTTGGAAATAACCTTCCTCAATCTTGCTAATTTTTTGGCAAACCGAACCATAGGCCTTCCATCCATGGCTTCATTCCAAGAATTCTCCACTAGCGATAAGAAAGAGGGGTGCTTCAACCAGACATTCAAAAACCGAAAAGACCCACCAGAAGTTTGGGCTGCAGATTTAAGTTGGATCACTAAAGGAGAATGGTCAAAGCAAGTACGATTAATATGAATAACATCAGTAGCATGGAACATCTCTAACCATTTTATATTATAGAAAACTCTATCTAGACGTTGATAAATAGTTGGCTTCCCTCTTGGCTTGTCAACCCAAGTGAAACCATTACCTCTATAACCTGCATCAATAAGGCCTATGACTTCAACCATAGCAACAAATTCCGAGACAGTAGCTTCCTTGATAGGTTTTCCACCCATTTTTTCTGCTTGTTCCATTACACAATTAAAATCACCCGCTATAAGCCAAGGAAGGTCAGTCATGCTTAGATCCATAAGGTTATCCCACAAGTCTCGTCTCTCATACCTATCACAACTCGCATACACCACCGTGAGTAGGACAGGAGAATGCCATAGGGGATGAGACACTTGAAGAGTAAGTTCTTGATTAGAGTCATGCATAATCATGCACTCAAAGCCATGCTTCCAAAATATCCAGACCTTGCTATTGCAGTTTGATATTCCACCAATACAACCAATCGTACGCTGAATTCTCTTGAGCTGAGTAATTGTTAACTTTGGTTCAGAAATTGCAATAAAAGATGCACCATAGAGCCGATTCAAACGTTTTAATATTCTGAGAGTAGATTTGTTACCAATCCCTCTCACATTCCAATTAATTAGAGCTACCATAATGAAACTTGACGAGTAAAAATAAATGAAACCAGCACAGAATTATGAGGGAGGAGAGGCAGAATGACCTCTTCTTTTTCGAGGTCCTACTTTAGTGAATCCATCCTCATCAACAATGGTATTCTGGTTTGCAAAAGGAGTAGAGCTAGCATGATCAATAACAAAAGGAGAATTAGTAGGTGGAGCTCTTGGGGAAAGACTTAAAGAAGAAACAACATCATTTATGGCATCTTGACTAGTAACAACTTCAGAAATAATAGGGCTGGGAACAGATTGGTTTTGTTCCTTGTGAAGAGCAACATTCTGAACAATGGTCTCCACACTTATCTCCTCCTTTGAAACAGGGCTGGCCTTCGTGTCCAATACATGATTACAAGCTTTTGAAGAGCTTTATTAACAGATTCAGGGAGAGGCGGACCTCTTATAGCCATAGTTGGAAAAACAATCTTCTTATTCTCAGAAGTACCCACAGTCATAGTAATATTCTGATCTTGAAGATTACCATCACCAAGGACATTTGGATCTTTAGAGTTATCCTCACCAGTATCAATAACTTCAGTGTCCGTAGCTACTCCATTAACCTTAGTACCACTACTGGATGGGGTATGACCATTAGCAGTGGCCTTATCCTTTGATTCAACCGGTTTAGGCACATACTTCTTAACATTCTTCTCAACATTATGTTTTTGTGGCACATGCACCAAACTAGGGTTTGCTTTATGACAAAAAGAAATCTCATGCCCAAACATCATACAGTGCTTGCAATATTTAGGGAATGAATCGAACTCTACCTTTTTATAAAAGCTGGAACACACATCTCCACAGTCAATAAATATTTTATGAGGCAGATTTTTGGACGCATCAATCTTAATAAGAATTTTGGCTATACTTGGTCGAGAAAGTTCAGCTGTTGCGTACCTATCATAGAAGCAGCAGCAAACATGAAATCTTTGTTCATCAAATGAATAGGAAGTCCTGGAAACCCTACCCAAACCGGAATAAATGGGGATTCATGATCGGGTCGCCAATCCGGAGACCAAGCCAAGGTACGCATGGGAAACCGGGTAACATACCATACGTCTTTCATAAACAACCTTTGATAATCCTCTTCATTCACCAACTGAATAAGAATATGCCGAGAGTCCAATAAACCAAGCTTATAATGTCCTTTTAACTGAAATTTGGCAAACGCAATGCGGGCATCTTCCATAGAAGGTTTACCATGCTGGAATTTTCCTACCAACGTGTATTTGAAAGGAAAAGCAAATCCATCAATAAGATCCTTGGAAAGTTTGACAGAAGGAGTACCTTTATAAAAACCTGTAGGGATAACAGGAGTAAACTCCTTGTTTGAATTGGAATGAGAGAACAATCCAGCGAAGGATTTAGTAGCATGTGTCATAGGGTTTTGGGCTGGCGGCGCAATATTAGAATTACGTTATGACGAGGGATTCATACACGGAGAGGGATTCTCAAGAGACGGCGCCACACAAATGTTAGGGTTTGCGTGAGGAAAATTCGGCGCAACATTGGAATTAGGGCTAGGGTTGGAAATCACTGCGCTAGGGGTTTGAACAGAATTCGAAGACTGCATTATCGAAGGATTGAAATAAGGATTACTTGAACTAGAATTCAATGAGGGGAGGAAAGAAGCCTGGGCAGCCATGGCTGCCGGCCAGAAATCCCTAGGGAAAACCCTAGAGAGAGCTCGCCTAGAGAGAGAAAGTTAGAGAGAGAAATGCCGAGGATGAACCCCCTATGGAAGGTAGACCTATGGTATGTTTTGCTAAAACACTTAATCATCTGTGCAAGTCTCTTGTGGGCTGGAATAAAAATGTGTGTGGTTGTATTGAGCAGCAAATTAAAATGCCGAGGATGAGGTCCTTGTTTGTGAAGTTCAGCATCAACAAATGAACAATGAGGAGTCTAGAGCAGCCCTTCACCTTTGTTGGGTATGCCCACTTATATCTCAGTTTCAATGTAATAGGATTGATTAGATTTGATTGATCCATCACCTAAGTTTTATTTCATGGACTTTAGACCCACATGTAAGAAGTATTTATACTTCATTTTTTAGGTAGTCCATTGTAATAGAATAGGCTTAGGAATAGGGCAAGAATGTCAAGATTGAAGAAATCACAAGTTGTTTTTGAGCCATGCACCTATGCACCTAATTGGCTATTGCGCCATGCACCTACCAACGCGCGCGCATATAGTCATGCGCCTAGTTATGCTACGCGCCCAATTGCTCAACGCGCCTCATTGATAAATGATTCAACACTTGGTGATTTATTGAAGACTTGAAGAAATTCAAACTATGGCAATGATCCAACGGTGGTTAAATAACACGTATGCACCCAGCATCTAAGGACACCTATCCATAACGGTCATATTTGTGTTATGTGTCTAACGGCTATAAAGGACACGTGCTCCACTCAATGAGTGACAGCACATCTGTCCTTTGATCTTATCCACAAGGAATTTCCAACGGCTAGTTTTTGGAGCTCTACTATAAATACCCCATAACTTTAAACATTTTGAAGTTGCTAAGATATTCAGAATTTCTCTCTCAAGCATTTGTTAAATATTTGAAGATTGCCTTTGATTTTCCAGAATTCTCAAGAACATCTTCATACCTTCATACTTAGCCCAGATCCTCAAGCAAAAACACTTTAGTTTTCTTGTGCTCTCAATCTCAAAGATCTAAAGAGCCTTGAATCTAAAATCACACACGCACCTCTTTAAGTTGGAGTATTTGGTATGAGGTTCTACACATTAAAAGGCTTCTTTCCTATATTAGAGTTCGTGTTACTCATATTCTCCGTGAAGGAAATAAAGTCGCAGATGGGTTGGCAAATGCAGCTGTGGCTTCTAGAGAAAATTCTGAATTCTTCTCCTTCGGTGATCTTCCTTATTCTTGCAAAGGCGCTTACAATTTAGACAGAGCTGCCATACCATATGTTAGACTTCATTGATTTCTTTGTTGGCCAGGCTTCTTTATTATCTTTTATCTCTGTATTGTAGGACTCCCTCCCTTTATTGTAAAGGTCCTTACAACTTGTGTAAGGCCTCCCCCTAGGTTTCTTTTCCTAATGGTTGAGGTTGTCTTTGTCTAGGATTTGTTCTTTCATAGAATATTAGATCTTGAGTTAGTGTATAAGCTCAAACGTTGTAATTTGTAACACTCTCTCATTATATAAGATCTCCTTTAGAAATCCAAGACTAACATATTGGTAGAGGACGTAGATCATTTCCCGATCGAACCTCTCCAAATAGCGCGCATTCAATTCTTGTCATTTACTTTCAAGTTATTATCTTATCTCACTATTTGCTTGTTTATTCATTGTAGATTGATTGGATTGAATTGTGTTGTATTTGTTATATCATTTTCCTTAGTTTCATCTTTCACTCACTTTGAGCCAAAATACTTAGAGTGTGTGTTGCGCCCCCTTTTAAATCATTTGCTCCTACTTTACTTAACTTATTTTCGCTGTGCATTTCACTCACTCACTTAGGCGCATTTCATAACGCTTATTTGATTAAGTGCGCATTTTCCATTGAATCTTCAAGGGTACGAAAAGAATTTTAAAAGCTATTCACCCCCCCCCCCTCTAGCTATTTTCCATACCCTTGTTGCCCTTTGGGACCAACAACCTTGCCCAAGCTCACCTCCTTCAAAAACTGAATTTGAAGGAAGCTTTATGGGCTTAAAAGGCTAATTTAAAATGGATCAAAGAAGGTGACCAGAATACTAGGTTTTTCCATGCTACGGTTAAAAAAAAAGGAAAAAGTTGGTATTCACAAAATCCGTAATAGACAAGGAGAATGGCTAAATAATAAGGATGGTATTAATAAGGATGATAATGCTTTGCTTACGGCTGTCCCCTCTATGGAGGAAGTTAGAGACATTGTTTTTGGTATGAATGGGCAAAGTGCAGCTGGTCCGGATGGTTTCACGAGTGATTTTTACACAGGATGTTGGGATATTATAAAGAAGACCTCACTAGAGCTGTTGGTGATTTTTTCTCGGGTTTTTCTATGCCAAGAAGCTGGACAAGCACATTAATTGTTACTATTCTGAAGGTGGATTCCCTACCTCATTTTCGGACCTTAGACCTATTAGTCTTTTCAATTTCTGCAACAAGGTGGTTACAAAGCTTCTCACTTTCTGGCTTGCTCCCATTCTCTCTCGAATTATCTCTCCTCAACAGAGTGGCTTTGTTCAAGGAAGAGTTATTCATGAGAACATTTTTCTTACTCAAGAAATTCTGCAATCCATTAATAAAAATGTTCGTGGATCTAATGTTGCTCTAAAGCTTGCTATGGCAAAGGCATATGATAGACTTTCTTGGTTTGGACTTATTAAGGTAATGAGACTCTTTGGTTTTTAATGAGGTATGGATTGATATGATTTTTCGATGCATTTCTAATAGCTTGTTTTCCGTTCTTGTTAATGGGGAAAGTTGTGGATTTTTTCCATCTTCGCGTGGATTAAGACAAGGGGACCCTCTCTCCCCATGTCTCTTTATTATTGCTGCGGAGATGATGAGTCAAGGGCTGAACATTTACATACAGTATTTCCCCGGTTTAGATACCGCATTCATATAAATACTCCTATGGTTTCTCATTTAGCATATGCTGACGATGTGATCATTTTCTGTAATGGATCTAAGAGTTCTCTTAAATGCCATATTATGTATTTCGAGTGGTATCAATGTTTCTTGGGCCATATTGTCAACATTCAAAAGTCTTGCTTCATTACGGGTAAAAATTGCAATAGGGATGAGGATGTGGCTGCCATAACGGGGTTTATTAAGCAAGATGTCACGACCCGAAAACCCACCTCTATTTTATTATTAAATAATTAATTATTTATTCATTTATTTGATTATTTATTTATGTGCGCATTTTATATCTCATAATATTAAATTGTGTCTAGCATTTTTTGGTTGATTTTGTGTTAGTGTGAAGTAGGGGTTTAAATTGGTAGAAGGGATATTTGGGTTTATTTGTCCTAAGTAGATGAGAGGGGGCCTAAGTGTAACTTTTTGAAATAATTTTAACTACTCCCTCCCTACTCTTCCTTCTCCCTCACTCTCTTCCTCACCCTACTCCCTCTCTCCCTGCATTCTCTCTCTCTTTCTCTCTTCCAAGAAAAGGTAAGAAATCTCCCTCTCCTTCTTCCTTCATTTTAGTCATCTTCCTCCCTCTATTTCTTAGTGCTCATTTTATGATATGTGTTTAGATCGTCGATAGGATCGTGTGGAGTCAAAAATATTTGAATTTCGTCATCTTCATAAATTCAAGTAAGTTGCTTTTCCCCCCATTTTTATGCTAAAATGTTCATCTTTAGTGTATGTAATGCTTTAGTTCATATATGTCATTTTGGTTGAGTTTGGAACTTATTTGTATTTTTGTTTATCTTTGTGATTATGAGAATGTTGGGATTTAATCTTGATTTGGGTTGATGGATGATGTTGTTTTGGTCCCTCTTAAGCTTAGATGTTGTTTGGGCATCTTGTTGAACTTGTGGGAAGTGTTGTTTTTGGTTGATTTGGGGAAATGGTAAGAAACTTGATTAAACCCAGCTATCCTCTGCCCAGCCCGTCGACCAGGCGCCCGCCCGTGCTGAGCCAGGCGCCCGCCTACCTGGCTTTCTCCTTCGGCCAAACCTTCGGGTCAATTAAGTGCCCGCCTACCCCCTACCAAGCCCCCGCCCTCCCTGGTTCTGGAAATCTGCCTTTTTGCTTGTTTAAACTAGGTTGCTCCCTTAGTTTAAGGTTTTATTACTTTAATTAACTTAAGTTAACATCGTGAAACACTTTATTAATTGGAATTGGTTCCTTTGTGAATAAATATGTTATGGAATTTGATTAAGTATCGTTTTGGGAATGTTGGCCACCTTTGATGTGTTGTTTGGATTGGTTTACCTTTGTGGTGATTTATTTGGAATGGTCCCTACTTTGGAATCATTAGTTGTTTATTTAAGCTAGTATTTATTACTTGGAATTTATTTGAAAGTCCAGCTGGTATATGTGGTTGTGTCGGGTGATGGGAATGTTATAATGGCTCCGAGCCAAGTCCATTATAATGTGACCATTGTTTTGCCCTTATTTTCCTCTTCCAGATTGGCCTTGGTTGAGATGAGCTAGCTTCCTTCGAGAAGTAGTCTAGCTAACTTTTGGAGTATGACTTTGTGTCATGACTCCCGTCCTTTGTGGCATGTTACTATTGGTTATGATTCCGGTACCGGGGTTTTCTCTTCAGCTTTTATGCTACTATGAAGATGTTGATTGGTTGATTGTTGAAGCTGCGCAGCGATCCTTTATTTGGTTCTATCAGTTGGGAAACCTTGGCTAATATCCTTTGTTATTTGTTTATTTCCGCTGCTATCTGTTAACTGCTATTGCTATGTGCTATATGTGATTTATTATTGTTTATTGCATTTTAGCATGTCATGTAGTTGCATTAGTAACTTATTGAGATTTATCTCACCCCCTTTCTTTTAACTTTGTTTTTCCTTAACACCCCCCCCCCCATGAGGAAAGGATTAGTACTCGCTGGTCACGAGGAGGACGTCGAGTGTGGAAGTAGCTTTTGGGAAGGTTGTTTCGGTTTACATTATTTAAATGTATAACCTTTGGGATAGTGTCCAACATTGACGTCATTAAGAATTGTGTATTTTGTATTTTTGAGTATAAGCTTGTGGAGCTTATACTAGTTGTATTTTGTTGTTGTCAAGCTTGGATTTATAAAACTTGTCCTATCATCTTTTGGTATAAAATGGAATTTTTATCTTCAGTATTTTGGTAATTGTTTGTTAAGTCGACGTCCAGTTTGCGTGCTCTTGGACCGCGGGGTCGCGACAGTTGGTATCAGAGCTATGGTTTAGCTCTAAGTTTAAGTATAGGTGGACTAGTATGACCTAGGAGGGTAGTTGTGTTCGGAGTGAGTAACGGTTGATGTTTTATGCAGGTATTTGTTCAACATGGCAAGAAGAAGAAGTGGTGAAGGTAACGCCGGAACTTTAAATCAGAATGAAACCAGAGATGAAGCCCGTGCAATGTTTCAGGGTATGTTTGAGGCGGCCATGAAAGCTATTCATGACCAAGGGCCGAGAGTAGAGCAAGCACCACCACCCCGATACGGTTTGGAGCAATTCTTGAAACTGAAACCGGCGGAGTATAATGGGGAACCCGATGTGAAAAGGCCGAGCTATGGATAGAATCTATGGAGAAAATTTACGATGTCTTTGGTTGCACTGGTGAGGATAAGGTCCGATTTTCGGCCTATAAGCTTGTGGGTACCGCCGAGCATTGGTGGAAAGGGATTAAAGCAAGTTGGGACGAGACTAATACACCGTATGCATGGGAATTGTTTGTGCGGAAATTCAAAGAGCATTTATTCTGGTAGTTGATCAGAACCGGAAGGAGATCGAGCTTCTCAATTTGGACCAAGGCTTGTTGTCCGTGGCTCAGTACTCGGCTAAGTTCACAGAATTAGCCAGGTACTGTGACTATCTTGTGAGGACGGAGGAGCAGAAAGCAATGAGGTTCATCCGAGGTTTGAAGACATCTATCCGGACTCAGCTTATAGCTCAGAGGATTCTGACATTCCAGGATGCCGTGGATCGTGCGTACCTAATCGAGCAAGACATTGGGGAACATAAGAGGAAGACCGAGGTCACGAACACGGGTAAGCAAGGAAGTCATACCAAGTCACAACCACATCAGCGTTCAGATAACCGAGGTAATTCGGGAGGACCATCTCAGTTTAGAGGACAAACCGTACCAAGGAATCTAGGTACTACTCCGGGGAACCAAAATGGAGGGCTTTGCACCTATTGTCAGAGGGAAGGCCATTCAGAGGACCTGGTGCTGGAAGAAGCAAGGAAAATGTACCAATTGTGGTCAGTTGGGGCACTTTGCTAGAGATTGTCCGAGGAATAGAGGTCAACCATCTGGGGTAGGAGCTGGTGCTCCACAAGGTCAGAAAAGAGATGATGCGGGAAAGCCCAAGGTCCAAGGAAGGGTATTTGCCATGAATCAATAACAAGCTACCGACGATCCTTCTGTTATTGGAGGTATTGTTTCTGTGTCTAATATGAGCGCTCGTGCGTTAGTAGATCCAGGATCATCGCATTCTTACATATCTGTGCAATTTGCTTCTTTGCTAAATGCTGCATTTGAGTCTTTACCTTATGTGCTAGAGGTGTCGACCCCTATAGGAGAATGTTTGGTGACCGATAGAGTATTTCGTGATTGTGATGTGCTTATATGTGGTCGTGTCTTGTGTGCGGATTTGGTAGTCCTTCCGATTCAAGACTTTGATGTATTTTGGGTATGGATTGGTTGAGCAAGTTTTATGCTTCTGTTGATTATCGTAAGAAAGTCGTTACTTTTTCTATTCCCAATGTGCCTAAGTTTGTTTTTGAGGCTAGTCTTTTGAGTAGAAAAATTCGTTTAATTTCTTATGTGAAAGCGAGAAAATTATTGCATCGTGGTTGTGAGGGTTACTTGGATAGTGTGCTTGATACCAAGAAAGAATCACCTGGTTTGGAAAGTGTTCGGGTAGTTAGAGAATTTCCTGACATCTTCTCTTCTGAGTATGAGATGCCGCCCAATCGAGAGATAGAGTTCTGTATAGATCTTCTACCAGGTACAGCTCCGATTTCGAAAGCACCTTATAGAATGGCCCCAGCAGAGTTGAAAGAATTGAAGGTTCAGTTGCAGGAGTTGCTTGATAGAGGGTTTATTGACCTAGTGTTTCCCCGTGGGGAGCACCGGTTTTATTTGTGAGAAAGAAAGGCGGTTCATTGAGGTTGTGTATTGATTACCGAAAGTTGAATCAGGTAACGGTGAAGAACAAATATCCTCTACCGCATATTGATGATTTATTCGATCAACTTCAAGGGTCGGTAAGTATTTTCTAACTTTTTTGAGGAGTGGGTACCATCAACTGAAGATTCGATCGGATGATATTCCGAAGACTGCTTTTCGCACTCGTTATGGTCATTATGAATTCTTGGTTATGCGTTTGGGTTGACTATGCCCGGCCGTGTTTATGATTTGATGAACCGAATCTTCATCCTTATCTTGACTCCTTTGTAGTGGATTTCATCGATGATATTCTTGTCTATTCTAAATCTCGAGAGGAACACAAGTAACATCTGAGGAAAGTTTCATCAGTTCTTGCAAAGGAACAGTTGTTCGTGAAGTTTAGTAAGTGTGAATTTTGGCTCGAGAAAGTTTCATTTCTGGGCATGTTATTTCTAAAGATGGATTTCTGTGGATCCTTCGAAGATTGAAGCATTGTTGATTGGAAGAAGCCCGAGACAGTGACTGAGATTAGAAGTTTTCTGGGTTAGCCGATATTACAGGAGGTTTATAGAAGGGTTTTCGTGGATTGCTACACCGATGACACAGTTGACCCGAAAGAATGTTCTGTTTGAGTGGACCGAAAAATGTAATAACAGTTTTGAGGAATTGAAGAAGAGGTTAACTACTGCACCGATTCTTGCATTACCGAATGGGAACGCTGACTTAGTGATCTATAGTGATGCATCGAAAGAAGGCTTGGTTGTGTTTTAATGCAGAATGGAAAGTGATCGCGATATGCTTCGAGGAAGTTGAGTCTGAGTGAACAGAATTATATCCTACTCACGATATGGAATTGGTAGCTATCGTATTTTCTCTTCAGAAGTGGAAGCACTGCCTTTAAGGGGGAAATTTGAGATTTCACCGATCACAAGAGTTTGAAGTATCTTTTCTCTCAGAAGGAACTTAATAACCGACAGCGTCGATGGTGGAACTTTTGAAGGACTATGATTGTAAGATATCCTATCATCACGGGAAAGCAAATGTTGTAGCCGATGCGATTAGTAGAAAATCTTATGTGGCTTCAATGATGGTTCGAGAGTGGAAAATGCTTGAGGATGTTCGAGATTGGTGTCCTCGTGAATCGAGATGTGGGGCTATTTTTGCGAATATTAGGGTATCTTCGACCCTAGTTCAAAGAATAAAGGAAGCTCAGAAAGAAGATCCCGAGTTGGTGAAAATAACGGGTAAAATGCAGGAGAAGAACTTCGAGGATTTTTCTTTGAGTTCGATTGGGGTGTTGACTTTTCGTGGACGGTTATGTGTGCCCGACGTTGATGGAATAAAGAGGCAAGTTTTAGATGAGGGTCATAAATCGACATATACTATTCATCCGGGTAGTACGAAGATGTACCAAGATCTGAAACAACAATTTTGGTGGAACAACATGAAGAGAGAAATAGTTGAGTATGTATCGAAGTGTTTAACTTGTCAGCAGGTCAAAGCCGAGCATCAGAGACCCGCGGACTACTTCATCCATTAGAGATTCCAGAGTGGAAATGGGAAAATGTGACTATGGATTTTGTTACTGGGGCTACCTCGTACCCGTAGGAAGTATGACAGTGTTTGGGTAATCGTGGATAGACTGACTAAGACTTGTAGTACCCCAATCTGAAACCAACCTATCTTAGAGGTAGCCTTAGCCACCGTTTCAGGGATAAGCTAATAGGCCAGGGCCTCCCTAGGATAGGCCATAAATACCAGGACTACTCTGGTATAAAATTGGAAAAATCTAGAAGCTCGCCAGGCTGAGCCGTACGGATGCTTTGGGTACTAGAGGGGCCTAGCTGTACGGCTGGTTTGGGCACTCTCAGTCCCTATAAATAGAACCCTTGGTGATCATTTCAGGGGGAGAAACATTTAGAACTAAGGTAATTCTGTCGAATTCACCTCAGAATAGTGTGAGTAAGAGTGAACAAAGAGTGAAAGAGAGAAAGGAAGATTGGCCTAAACCAAGATAGGTAAAGCCACCTCCTCCCCCTCCCTTCTATTCATCTAAGAACTCTATTTATCTTTGATCTTGTCATTTATTGTTTATCTTTACATTCTTGCAAGTCTTGTCCATTCAAGCAAATACATATATCTATTATTATTTATATTTCCTAGTCCAAGCCATGAGATATCAAAGGTGCCCTCCATACTTTGTGTGGAAGAGGTTCAAACCTAGTTTGATCATGGCTTGTTGATTGTTCATTTACATTCTTGTCATGGATGTGCTCTTTTTGTTCATTTTGCTCATTTTAAGCTATGATGATCATGTTGAGGATAAAGTCTTAATCTTTATCCTCATCACCTTGATCTAGCCCAAAATTCCCAAGTTTGGGTAATAAAGATTCAATATTTATGGTTTGTTCTTGTCCCTAAAGGATTAATCTTTCCTAGAAGAGCCATTTTGATGGTAAAGTTTCAATCTTTACTCATCAAATGGTCACTATGGCTCAAAAGGGCATATTGGCCACTTTTTTCATTTTTCTCCCATGATTGCCTTTGATCATGCCCAAACTCTTGTTTTGGGAGTTCTTTGATGATCAAATGGCATAAGAATGAGTGTTAATGTTGTTTGTGTTGGAATAACAAACTGGAATCAGAACAGTTTGGTCCAGTTCAAGCAGAATGCTCTGTTTCTGCCTAGAAACTGGACTGTTGCTTGAATAAACTGTAAAATCCCAGGAATGGTCTCCCCATCCGTACGGCTACTTTGGCCGTATGGGGAGATTGACCATTTTGCCCTTCTGTCTTCTGTTTTTCTTGCCAAACAAACCCTTTTTCAGTTGAAAAGATAATAAAAGTTAAAACAAAGATTTTTCGTTAAAAACACACACACACACATGCACTTTTGTTAACTAACAAGGGAGACTCGGCTTTGTCCGAGGCAACTTGGGAGGACGTTAAAACTCTTCCCAAGTTGTAACCTGACCTCCGAACCTTTGAACTCAACCTTGTCATTTTGTTGGGTTTAAAATTAACAAAATGTGGCGACTCCGTTAAATTGGTCCGGTTCCCGCGTTTGGTATTCGCCCTTGGAACGCGCTCGCGTTCCCCTTTTTTGGGGCGGGATCTTACAGTGGCGACTCCGCTGGGGATTAGAGTGCTTTCGGACTTCTTTCTAGAAGATTCGGGGACATTCTTGTGTGGGTCAAACTTCCGTTCCCGTTAGTTGACTTCTTGCATATTTGTGGTGTTTGATGTTTCTGTGAACTGTTTTTGAGTACATACGTTCTGGAAATACAATAAACTGGGGCTTGATGATCAGAAGTTGGAGAAATTGAGAAAAATCTTCACCCTCTTGCTTTAGCCGTACGGCTACTTTGGTAGGGGCCAGAATGTTGCCAATTAACAGTTTGGTGCAGGCTGCAACATTCTGGGTGCCCCTCTGCTTCTACTTGTCCAGGTTCCAAATTTACAGTCTTACTTGTTCACATTACTTTCATTCTTTTGGCCAAAACTTGGTTTTAAAAGGTAATAAAACTTGTTAGCATGATCTTTTGTCAATAAAATGGTTTCAAAAACCTCATCGTGCATAATCCTTTTTGTAAGGGTTTTTCTTGAGTCTTCTCGTTGTGCACAAATTGCTTTGTACAAAAGGTTTCATGTAAAATATTTCTTTTGCAAAAGTTTGATTCAAAATTCTTTGTTGTGCACAACTTGGTACATGTACAAGTTTTGGTCTTTGTTTGCTTATATCCTGATTTGTTGTGTATAAATTTCTCAATCCATGCTTGTTCATACTTGTTCATATCTTGCTTATGCCATGCTCATGCTATCGAAAAACGAATCGAAAATCTCTCTTTTTACTCAAAAAAAAGGAGCATAGAATGACTTCACACCACGCGCCACTTGACCGTGCACGTTCCAAATACCCTTTAACCCGGGGTGGATGCCACGATGGAGCTCGTTTGGCGCTCTTGTTCCCTTTGATGCGCGCACGGGTCCATCCCACCTTCCCTTCCGAACCGAGTCAACCACACTTGTCCGTGACACACAAATACCGTGACTATGGTTGGTTTTTGGTCTAGTTCACGTTACCACATCCTGATACGTGCTCAAAGAAAATTGTGGCCAAAT
>JAOWBW010000172.1:1781817-1851517 GCA_026119855.1 Campanula takesimana
TTAGTGATAGTTGAATCTGTACATGTTACTTTTGATGAACATTCTCTCTTGAGCCACATTTGGCTCCAAATGTTGCTGATGATTCTATTGAGTTAAATGATACAGGTGCTCCTATTTACGTTGCGCCCACTCAAGGTCAGAATCTATCAACACAAGGAAATCCATCTACATCAAATGCGCCTAATTCAATGTATTATGCGCCTGGTGAATCCTCTATTGCGCCTCACTCAAATGATGCGCCTCATGATTCCTCTTACGCGCCCTATTTCTACTGCTGCATCTGGTGTAAACCCAATTTCAATTCTGAGCCAGTTCAACCCCCAAATTTCATGACTTTGAATCTGGTGAAGAGGTACCAATTGAAGATCTTCAAGTTTCTACGACTCAACCTAACTTACCTCCTGAAATTCGTGAAGTTAGAGGTCACCCAATTGCTAATATCATCGGTGATTTACAAGTTGGTGTCGTACAAGGAGAGCTACAAACTTTGATGCTTACACTGCTTTTATCTCTCAAATTGAACCGAAGAAGGCTGATGAAGCACTCCAAGATCCTAATTGGGTTATTGCAATGCAAGAAGAACTCAATCAATTTGAACGATGTAAGGTTTGGACTCTTGTTCCAAGACCAATGATCAAGGAGTGATTGTACGAAATGGGTGTTCAGGAACAAGATGGATGAGAATGGAACCATCACGAGAACAAAGCAAGATTGGTTGCACAAGGCTTAGGCAAGAAGAAGGAATTGATTACGATGAAACTTTTGCCCCGTAGCAGACTTGAAGCTACAGATTATTTCTAGCTTACGCCGCTCACAAGAACTTCAAGTTATATCAAATGGATGTGAAGAGCGCGTTTCTAATGGTGAACTCCAAGAACAAGTCTATGTTGCTCAACCACCTGGGTTTGAAGATTCACAATTTCCAAATCATGTGTACACAAACTCCAGAAAGCTTTGTATGGACTCAAACAAGCACCAAGAGCATGGTATGATACACTATCCAAGTTTCTCATCGAAAAAGGCTTCACTCGCGGTAAAATCGATACAACTCTTTTCATTGCCAACATAATGGTCATAAATTACTTGTCAAATTTATGTTGATGATATTATATTTGGTTCTACTAATGAATTGTTGTGCAAGCGTTTTGAGAAACTATGAAGAGCAAGTTTGAAATGAGCATGATGGGAGAACTCACATTCTTTCCTCGGCTTCAAATCAAGCAAATGAGTGAAGGCATTTTTATCAACCAATCCAAATACACAAAGGACTTAATCAAGAAGTTTGGACTTGAGAACGCTAAATCATACGATACTCCAATGGCCACCGGCAACAAACTCGACAAAGATCTAAAAGGTAAACGTGTTGATCAAACGCTCTATCGAGGTATGATTGGCTCACTCCTTTATCTTACTGCTAGCAGGCCCGATATTATGTTAGTGTTTGGTGTTTGTGCTCGTTATCAATCCGACCCTAGAGAAGCACACTTAATTGCTGTGAAACGTATTATAAGATATCTCTCTGGCACTGTTAACCTTGGACTTTGGTACACCAAAGATTCGAACTTTAAACTTGTAGGTTACTCAGATGCGGATTATGCAGCGTGCACAATTGATAGGAAAAGCACAAGTGGCACTTGTCATTTCCTCGGATATAGACTTGTGTCATGGGCGTAAGAAACAAGCTTCAGTATCTGTCTCAACAACCGAAGCCGAATATATCGCTGCGGAGTTGTTGTTGTCAATACTCTGGATGAAGCAGCAATTGGTGGACTATGATATCATCGAAGAAAATTGTCCCATCTACTGCGACAATACATCAACAATTGCGTTTCTGAAAATCCTGTCATGCACTCAAAGACCAAGCACATCGACATCAAATATCACTTCCTCAAAGACCACGTGGAAAAAGGCAATATTCATTTGGAACACGTGGGAACCGACTATCAAATCGCCGACATTCTAACTAAGCACTTGACGCGAAACGGTTCATGTTTTTGAGAGGTGAAATGGGTATGCTTGAACTCAACTAAATTCAATATAGTTTTGTCAATACTAATGATTTTATGTTGTGTTGAGTTATGAGTATATTAGGTACAAATGGATTAAATCAATTTTTCAAAAGTTTCAAGGAAATTATGCGCCATCTATGCGCCTTACTAACTGCGCGCCCATCTCTCGTTTTCTGCGCGCACAATATCTGCGCGCCTATCAATTCATGCGCGCGCTCAACCATCTTTGCGCGCCTTGATGTGTAATGCGCCTTGATGAATAATGCGCCTAGATGAGTATGCGCCTTGCTGAAGTAATGCGCCTCTTCATGCGCGCATTAACTATTGCGGCTCAATCATTTCTCAAAATTCAATTTCAATGATTGAACGTAATAAATACACAAGTACCAGGTATGTTCATTCTGTTCATTTATTATAGGAATCTATGTCTTTTGACATTCCTTTAATTGTTCAAGGGTACTTGTGCAATTAAAATTTTTCCCTCGTTTTACGCTTTTCGAAAAATTTTATTTTCTGGGATATATTTCTTGCACCCCAAACTTACACCAAAATAGATGTTTTTGGTGTTTGTGCAAAAATTAGTCAAAATTGCTCATACACTTAAAGGGAAAGTGGAGCAGTTTTTCAAAAACCTAAATGTCACATCATGACACTTTAGGTCATTCAGCCATTAATGCCCCTCAAATCCCAAAAATCCCTCATTAATGAATGTCCTTTTTGTCATGATGAGCCGCCATTTCAAATCCCTCATAAATGCCATCCCTTCAACTTCTCATCTTTTTAAATTTTTGACTGTGTTTTTGCTTTATCAGTGCAAATTTTAAACCTAAACCTATAAAAAACACATCATCACCTTCCTCTCTTCTCACCTACTCTATTTCTCTCTCTCTCCCGTCTCACTCCCTCTCTTCCAGACTCGTCTCTCTCTCTTCATCTTCATTTTTCTTCTTCATTTTACATTCATATATATAAGTTTATGGGTCCTAAGAAAGCATCAACATCTACACAAGACGATATGGTATGAATTCTCAACCTTTAATCTCCTTATATTTCTGCGTTTTTTCGTCATTTTCAGTGATGTTTTTCGTTTTTTTAAAACCCGGATTCATTTTCTTTGATTTCTCTTGATTCGATGATCCGTTTTCTATATCGTTTGTTGGGTTGTGTTCTATTCTTGATTTCGAATCTTTTAAAACCAACATTTTAACGATCAATGCTCTGTTTGTTACAAATCTGAGTTTTTGTTTTCAAAATTTTTCAAAATTTTCGGGCATTCTTTTGATCATTGTGCTTTCATTATTGATTTGTTCTTATTTTTGTTTGCATATTTAGATTCCTTGTCGTCATGCGGTCATTTTGATATATTATTTGTCTAGTTTGGTGAAGTTTCATGATTTTCGTGTTCTTGGTGTTCTTCGAGCATTCAAGGGTCGTTCTTCGTGTTCTTCGTCATTTGTGCATGTTTTGGTCTCTAAAAATTTTCTAACTTGTTTTCGAAAATTTGAACTTTTTGATTTTCATTTCTTTCATTTGAATGCTTGTTGTTTGTTTTTCTTTCTAAGTAAAAATTTTCACGTCATGCGCCTATGTACTTCTTTATGCGCCTATTTTTTATGCGCCTGAATGATTTATGCGCCTCTACTTGTATATGCGCTTAAATCATTCTGCGCCTAAAACCTTATGCGCCTAACTTCGTACTTAGTCAAATTTCGTTGTTCTTATTTTTTCTTAGTATTCACATAGAACCATATTATGCGCCTTGTAACTAACTCTATGCGCCTTCAATATTTTATGCGCCTAATTCAATCATGCGCCTTGATTCTCTATAATTTTGTGCGCCTGTTTCAATTATGCGCCTATATATTTCATACGCCTATGTTACTTTGATCATTTTATGTTTCTATGCGCCTATATCACTTCTAACATCAATCATTCTTTTCAGGACCTTGCAAATTTCAAACTTGAAGAAACTCTTGATCTATTGGAGTTATCTGGTGAAGTGATGGGAAGAGAAATAATAGAGACTCTGCGCGTCGCTGGTCTGCTCCCTTTATTCACCATGGACCAAGATTTCTTCTCTGCGCTCCTCGTGGATGAGTTCTTCTCCACTGCTGTTCTAGTGGAAATTGACGTAAATGGGCGCACTCACTACCGGATTGAGGCGCGCGTTCAAAATGTTGACGTCCATATTTCATCATCTGTGATTCGACACTTGCTCGGTTTTCCATCTACCAGTGAAGATCGCATTATTGGGCGCCCGATGACTTACTCAATTGATGATCAGAACAAGATGGCTGCCTCACTTCTAAATATTCCCACGCTTCAAAACAATATCAAAAACACCGAAATTCGAGATGGTGGAGAACTCTTGACTCACATCGCTCACTTGGTGGGAACTTCAATAGTGTTCAAAACTGGGAACGTAAACCGATTCACGGTTGAACAATGGGAATACACAGCTGCTATCATGGCCAAGGAGAAGCTTCACTGGCCTCATATTCTGTTCAAGACTCTGCGTGAGCAAATTGATAAATTTGTGAAGAACAAAAGTGATGGAAAGACCCGATTCCGCTCACACTGCCTTATTCTCACAAAACTTTTTCTAACTTACCCTGAGTTAGTTAAGTTTTTGAATGAGAATCCGGAGTACAAGATCAACGATGTTCCAATGTTGGTAAAGCTAGTTTGGACCTCAAGAAGCGCAGGAAGAAGCCCACAAAGCGCGCAAAAGGAATCCAAATCAAGACTGTTGAAGGCTTAGTAGATGAAGACACAGAGTCCGATGATGCGCCAGTCCTTAAAAGCGCACCAATATTAAAGAGCGCAGTAAAAGCAAGCGCTAGACAAAGCGCAGATCCAGTGCCAGGCGCAGATAAAAGCAAAGGCAAACGGGTAGTTGATGACCCTACTCCTGCGCCTGTCAAACGCACTAGATTTGAAACTGATGATGAGCGAGATCTGAGGCTAGCGCAGGAAGCCAGCAGGCTTGAGGCTCAACGAAAAAGAGATGAAGACTTTCTAGCCAAACAAGCTGCTGAGTCAGAAAAGTTAGAGCGCATGAAAGGCGCCGGATCAAGCGCAGATATTGAGAAAGGGCCTTCTATTTCCGCGCCTTCCCAGCGCGCTCCTTCTCAACGCGCCCCCACTCCTCGTGCGCCCTCATTCAAATTTCAACCTTCCAATATGTCAAGGGCACAACTCCTCTCTGATTTCTTCGGCGATGACATTTCAGACATTGAGGAACCCGTTCAGGGGGAGCAAGAGACCATCCCTCAGCGCACTCCTTCTCCAGTTGCGCCTCCACCTGGACCAGATCCGATCTCAACAGAAACTTTTGATGTTGAAACAGTTGTTGTTGAAACTGTTGAAATTGAAACTGAAGATGAATTTGAGTCTCCTACTCATTCACCTCCTCCTGCGCCTCCATCTCCTTCTGCGCCCCTTCAAGATTCTGCGCCCCTTCAAGATGATGCGCCACTCTCTACCCCTGCGCCTCCTCCGTCTGCTCCTGATTTGAGCGAGGTACTTTCCATTCTTCATTCTTTACAGCAGGGGCAAGCCAATTTAGAGCAAGGACAGGCGCATATAAAGTCTCAATTTGAGCTTCTTACTTCCTTACTCACTGATCAATCTGAAGAGATTGCTGCCATTAAGGGGGAGATGAACTCTCTCAAGGCCAAACTTTCTGCTCCTTCTCCTCCTCCGGCGCAGACTCAGGTTCAAGCTCATACTGACCAGGCGCAAACCACCGCTTCTGCGCCTACGTTCATACCTCAATCTGCTGCGTCTCAATCAAATATGAATGTGCTTGTATCTAAGTTGGATGTCCTGAAAGAGTTGGTCGTCACTCATTTCACTGCTGCTCACTCAAGCTCTGACAGACGCGCTGAACATATTTCTTCAGATATTATCACGGCTCAAAATGCCATTGAAGCTCACATTCAAATCTTGGAAGAAAACATTTCACAGCAGCAGCAGATCACTCAGCGTTCCATTGATGAATACCAAAACATCAATGTGAATCACTTGAGTTATATTAGAGACGGTATTACTGCTACTCACTCCAGTGTCACGGACACTCAAGGGTTAGCGAACCGTAGTCATCAGCTCGCAAAGCAAATTCAGCGTTCTGTTTCAGAGATCATTGAAGGATTGAAGGAAGATGATGCGCCTCCCAACCCTTAGCTTCTATTATTTTTTTTGTAAATTTTTAGAATCTTTTGTAATAGAACAATCTCTTTTGTGATAGTGATTTTGTGCTTACTTGTTTTAGCATCTTTTGTTTTTGTTCTATTCAAAACTTGTAACTTGTAACTTGTAACTCTTACACCCCAAGTTTTAATGAGAACAATGCATCACTCATTATCAAACCTTGTTCACTCAAACTCCTTGTTTGTAGAACAATGAATATTGTTTAAATTCATAATGCATCATATTGAATTGTTTCATACTTTCATGCATTAAGTTTAAACTTGGTTTAAACACATTTCAAAACTAAAAATCATATATCATCTTGAATGTGTTAAACTGTTGTTTCTATCTTTCCATATGTAACTCTTTATTCTTATTGGAATAGATTAGGAATCTATATTTTGGACTAGTGTGTACATTAACTTGAGACATGAATTACCAATTTCATTCATTTGGACATGTTTTTATCAAGTATAATGTTTGTCCTTGATATAGTAGGTAATGGCATCAATCAAATAGGGGGAGATTGTTGGGTATGCCCACATATATCTCAGTTTTAATGTATTAGGATTTATTAGATTTGATTGATCCATCACCTAAGTTTTATTTCATGGACTTTAGACCCACATGTAAGAAGTATTTATACTTCATTTTTTAGGTTGTCCATTGTTATAGAATAGGCTTAGAAATAGGGCAAGAAGATCAAGTTTCAAGAAAAATCACTCAGTGAGTTTGAGCCGCGCTTATGCGCCTCCTGCGCCACGCGCCATGCGCCTCTTCACTCGCGCCTTGCGCCATTTAGAGCACGCGCATAAGGATTTCTTCATAAGCTTACGCGCCTCTGCGCCCCTTGTTTTAAGCGCACGCTTACTGTGCGCCTATTGGCTAAATGCGCCTCTTGGCTCAAACGCGCCTCAAAGTGTTTATTCAAACACTCAGTGATTTATTGAAGACTCGAAGACTTGAAAAGAATTCAAAATTACGCCAATGATCCAACGGTGGATAAAAGATGCATATGCGCCTAATCTGTTGACACGTGTCCATAACGGTCACATTTATGTTGAGTGTCAAAATGGCCATAAAATATGCATGCTCCAATCAACGAACGACAGCTCATCTTATCCACAAGGATTTCCAAACGGCTAGTTTTTTGAAGTTCACTATAAATACCCCATAACTTCAACATTTTGAAGTTGCTGAGTTTTGCTAAGAATTTCAAGAATTTCTCTCTCAAAGCATTTGTTGAAGATTTGAAGATTGCCTTCGTTTTTCCAGATTTCTCAAGAACATCTTCATACCTTCATCCTTAGCCCAGATCTTCAAAGCCTTAACACTTTAGTTTCTTGTGCTCTCCATCTCAAAGATCTAAAGAGCCTTGATTCTAAGAACACACACGCACCTCTTTAAGATTAATCATTTAGATTCATCTTTTAGAGATACACCGGTTATTGTTTTGGATTTGTTCTTTCATAGTAATAGATCTTGAGTTAGTGTATAAGCTCAAACATTGTAATTTGTAACACTCACTCATTATATAAGATCTCGATTAGAAATCCAAGACTAACCATCTTGGTAGAGGACGTAGATCTTTCATTGATCGAACCTCTCCAAATAGCTTGTGTTATTATCTTGTCATTTCTTTCAAGTTATTATTTTCACTCACTATTTGCTTGTTTACTCATTGTAGATTGATTGAACTGAATTGTGTTGTGTTTGTTTTATCATTTGCCTTAGTTCCTTATTTCACTCACTTTGAGCCAAAATACTTAGTGTGTGTGTTGCGCTCCCTTTATCACTTTGCGCCTACTTTCATTACTAAATTCCGCTGTGCATTTCACTCACTCACTTAGGCGCATTTCATAACGCTTACTTGATAAAGTGCGCATTCGCAATTGAGTTTTTCAAGGGTACGAAAAGAATTTTAAAACAGCTATTCACCCCCCCCTCTAGCTATTTTTCATACCCTTGTTGCCCTTTGGGACCAACACGCCCCATACTTCTCATGCGCCTCCTCCTACCACTCCTGATATGAGTGTTGTTATTTCTCTACTACAGCAACTCCAGCAAGGCCAAGCTCAAATGAATTCACAATTAGAGCTTCATACTTCCATGCTTACTCAGCAAGCTGATGAGATTGCTGCCATTAAGGGGGAGATGGCGCGCATAGATGCAAATATCAAGGACAAACATTTCCTGACTCCTCAACAATGGAATGACACTATTGATCAAATGAATGAACTTTTCAAAGGCACTCTTGCTTCCCTTCATGAGCGCATAGATGGTGGCATCAAACTCACTGATGGCCAAGATTTCATTAATGCTATAAGGGAGGTAGAGTTGAATATAGCGGGTGATATAAGGAAGTTGTTTGAGATGGTGGCTGGAGATAGCCAAAAATTGCTGAGTGTTGTTGATAAACTCAAAGAAGTTAAGGATGAGCTAGAAATCCTGGGTTTAACTGTGTATGGTGCTGCTCCTGGCGCAGAACCCAAAGCTTCTGAAACTCATGCGCCTCCAGCTCCTGAAACTCCTGTGCCCTCTTCCAGCTCTGCTCCTGGCGCGCATATTGACATTAATTCACTGCTTTCAAAGATTGATGTTCTGAAGGAATTAGTTGTCACTCACTTCAATGCCGCGCATTCCAGTGCAGACAGCAGCGCAGATAAAGTTTCCGCTGATATACTTACTGCCCAAGCTGCTGTTGAAGCTAACTTCCAAGCCTTCACTGAAAACTTTTCACAACAGCAGTCTATCACTCAGCGCACCATTGATGAGTATCAAAACATCAATGTGAGTCATTTGCGCTATATCAGAGATGGTGTCACAGATACTCACGGTGTAATAAACCGTTGTCACCAGCTTTCCAAACAAATCCAGCGCTCGGTTTCTGAAATAGAAGAAGGATTGAAGGATGAAGACGCGCCTCCTCCCAACCCTTAGTTTTTTTATTTGTTTGTAAGTTGTTAGAAATCCTTTTGTAATTAGAAACCTTTATTAGTGATTTAGTGCTTACATGTTTTAGCACCTCTTTTGATTTTGTTCTGTTCAATACTTGTAATCTGTAACTCCTACATCCCAAGTATTAATGAGAACAAAGCATCACGTTTATCTCAAACTTTGTTCACTCAAACTACTTGTTTGTAGAAGAATGAATGTTTTGTTTAAAATCATATGTATTACATTTGAACTGCTTCATATTTTATGCATTGAGTTTAAATTTTGATTAAACACATTTCAAAACTGAAACTCATATCATTCTGAATGTGTTATAAACTGTTGTTTCTATCTTTCCATTTGTAATGTTTTATCCTTATTGGAATAGATTAGAAATCTATATCTTGGACTAGTGTGTGCATTAACTTGAGACATGATTTACCAATATCATTTCTTTGGACATGTTTTTATCAAGTATAATGTTTGTCCCTGATATAGTAGGTAATGGCATCAATCAAATAGGGGGAGATTGTTGGGTATGCCCACTTATATCTCAGTTTCAATGTAATAGGATTGATTAGATTTGATTGATCCATCACCTAAGTTTTATTTCATGGACTTTAGACCCACATGTAAGAAGTATTTATACTTCATTATTTTAGGTTGTCCATTGTAATAGAATAGGATTAGGAATAGGGCAAGAAGATCAAGATTCATGATAAATCACAAGTTCAGTCAAGTCATGCGCCATGCGCCCCTTCATGCCATGCGCCATGCGCCCTTCAGCGCGCACGCATATAGCCTCGCGCCTCAAAGATCCACGCGCTTTGTTACGCGCCTCAAATGGACCATGCGCTCTAATGGCTCAACGTGCCTCATCATTGTTGATTTTACACTCAGTGATTTATTGAAGATTCAAAGACTTGAAGAGATTCAAACTTCGCCAATGATCCAACGGTGATTAAATAACACGTATGCACCCGCATCTAAGGACACCTGTCCATAACGGTCATATTTGTGTTATGTGTCTAACGGCTATAAAAGGACACGTGCTCCTCTCAATGAGCGACAGCACATCCGTCCTTTCTCTGACTCACCAAGGATTTCCAACGGCTAGTTTTTGGGGCTCTACTATAAATACCCCATAACTTCAACCTTTTGAAGTTGCTGAGTTTTGCTAAGAATTTCAAGAATTTCTCTCTCAAGCGTTTGTTGAAGATTTAAAGATTGCCTTTGTTATTTCCAGAATTCTCAAGAACATCTTCATAACTTCATCCTTAGCCCAGATCCTCAAGCTATAACACTTTAGTTTTCTTGTGCTCTCAATCTCAAAGATCTAAAGAGCCTTGATACTAAAATCACACACGCACCTCTTTAAGTTTGATCACTTAGATCTTTCTCTAAGAGATACACCGGTTATTGTTTTGGATTTGTTCATTCATAGAATATTAGATCTTGAGTTAGTGTATAAGCTCAAAAGTTGTAATTTGTAACACTCACTCATTATATAAGATCTCCATTAGAAATCCAAGACTAACCATCTTGGTAGAGGACGTAGATCATTTTCCCGATCGAACCTCTCCAAATAGCTCTTGTTCATATCTTGCTATTTCCTTACAAGTTCATATCATATCTAACTACTTGCTTGTTTATTTATTGTAGATTGATTGATTGAATTGTGTTGTGTTTGTTATATCATTTGCCTTAGTTTCTTATTTCACCCACTTTGAGCCAAAATATTTAGAGTGTGTGTGCGCCTCCTTTATCATACTTTGCGCCTATTTACATTACTAAATTCCGCTGTGCATTTCACTCACTCACTTAGGCGCATATCATAACGCTTACTTGATAAAGTGCGCATTTGCAATTGAGTTTATCAAGGGTACGAAAAGAATTTTAAAACAGCTATTCACCCCCCCTCTAGCTATTTTTCATACCCTTGTTTCCCTTTGGGACCAACAAGGTTCAAGCCCACCTCACATGTAACTTGAACATGAGTGTATGAAGTGCCAAGTAATTTATGGCACCTTAACTACCCATCTCACTCCCATGTGGGATGGCACAAAAGCCTTTTATATCACCAACAAAAGGGGAGTCTTTGCCTTTCTATCCCATGTGGGATGGCAACCAACCCATTTCATTATTGGCATTAAATGCTTATAAATGCCTATCTTTGAGGTCTAATTACTATGGATTCCGCCCATAATTTGGCTTTCATCAAAACATCAATTTGCTTCATGGTATAACATAGAATGTTTATAAACATTGACTTTGGTCAAACTCAATGGGACCCACAAATGGGACCCGCCCAAAGTTACCCAAAGCCAAACTTCCAACGGTACCAACCAAGTTTAACTTGGTACATAAAAATATGTACCATTACCAACCAACTAAGTCGGTATACCAACTTAATTGGTACGGTTGGTACTCGGTTGGTGCTAGCTTAATACCAAATGTGGAATATAATGCAAAAACGACTATAAAACAAAGATGAACGACGAGTCAAAAACAGAAAAATATTGATTACTTAATTCAACATTTACATAAAGCTAGGCAAGAGTCTCATGTTGACACCAATTGATCATACCAAAAGATACAGTTACTACCTCCGTCCTAAAAATGAAGGCGGAAAATTCAAACTTTTACATCTTAAGACAGAATTTTACTTCATTACTTAGCCTAACAAAGGTAACTGTTACTACATCCGTCCCAAAATCAAATAGTAAAAGAAAGTAGTTTTACGGACTCCTCATTCATCAAACATGAACAACATCGATTTAAAAGAATTTTCCTTGTTACTCTCAGATTTTTGTTAATTAGAAAAGTGTCTGAAAGTGGAGAGCATTTGTGCAAAAAATATTACTCACTCCGGCCCCAAATTAATGTCCAAAGTAATTTCAAATTCGCTTTTTATCAATAGTAGATTTGAATATTTTTTTTTGGAAATTCATTTTGAGACGGAGGTAGTGCTTGAAATTTCATTTCTTTGGGACGGAGGGATTAGTAACCATTAGTTTGGGATGGAGAGAGTATTTAAGTTGCTGCAACTACACAATTGCCACCATAAAAATTAAAAACAACTTAATGAAATGGGGCCTCAATATCTATGTTAAATGTATTCTTCATTCTTTTACCTGTTTCAACAATTGAAAACGGAATAGGACTCACAATGAAATCTGAATTACATATTTGGGTATAGATTAGATTAGATTTTAGTTTTTTTATATATTTTCTACTAAATATATAATAAAAATTATTTTTATAAAAATATACTTGGTACACGGTATACCAACCAAACTCATATTTGTGTACCGTGTACCAACCAAGAATGCATAATCGGTACGGTAGTACCGTAACAAACGTTCGGTATACCAAACGCTTTGGTTCGGTAGGTACTCTGTTGGTTGGTTTGGTTTGATACAAATGGCCAGTCCTACTCCTAACGTCCATTATACTTATTTCTCTTCTCTCTTTTTTTTTTTCCTTCTTCGTTTTTCTTGTATTTTTTTTTTTTTTTTATTATCATGCAATTCTGTCAATATTCTTTTCTCTTTTTTCAATATGTGTTGATAAATTTTTTATATAACCATTTGGATAATTGCAAAATTAAATTAAGGCAACCAAAAAGTAAATTTGCACAAAATTAATTTATGAATACAAAATGAAATTTTGTTAACTGTCATTTTTTAATTAAAAAATTGTCTCTTTTCTCATGTTAAATAAAATTTGATTATATTTAGATTATTATAATTTTTATACTTTTATATTATGTATTAAGGTATTTATTGGTTGAATTTGATTAACTTTAAACAATTGATAATAATAAATGATTATCATTTTTCTCGTTGATTCATGTTCTTCTTCCCCAGTTATCTAACCCTCGGCGGAACGAACTTTCTCAATTCCGGCTTCGCTCAAACTGGGCTGTTGATACAATCACATTTCAAATATATAGGTGAATTCGTAATATGTTCGTAATTTTTTTTTTTTAATTTAAACTATCAAATGAATTAGAAGTCATTTTATAACATCTAAAACAAACGGTAATCATTTAATCGACCATCAGCTATAAGTAATCAACCACCAGCTATAAGCCATCAGCCATCAACTATGACAAACGGGCTTTTATCAATCATCGGCCATAAGTCATCAGCCATAAGTCATTAGCCATCAGCTACAACAAACGAGCCAATGGTCTTAACACAACTTTCTAAATATGTTTCCCGCTCATTTTTAGCTTCTATAATTAGACACATTGACATACATTTGGTCAATCATTAAAGTGTTCAAATGTCCAGCATTTATTGACCTACCATAATTACTGAAATTCATAATTACTAAAGATGTTTTCTCCGTAAATTGATGCATCGGTTAATTAGAGGTTGCATTCATTATTAGCTACTCCATCCGTTTCAAAATATCTGTCGTTTTAGACTTTTTCACACATATTAAGAAATGTAATTAATGCATGTTAAGAAGACCAATTTGCCCCTAAATAATTTAACTTTCTAGGTGATTAAATGCCTGCATGAGAGATACTTTCATCATCATTAATAAGGGTATAATTGAGACAAACGGGTAAAAGTGCATTGATAATAGTAGAGCGAAAGATATTTTGAAACAATTTTTTACTCCTAAAGCGACAGATAATTTGAAACAGAGGGGGAGGGAGTATTAATTAACGCCGTGCGTTTAACCTCCATTTCTTCTTTCTCGAACAGTGTTCTAAAAATCGGGCTAGGCGGCCGCCTAGGCGGGGCCTAGGCGCTAGACGGCCCTTCCCGTCGCGATTTTCTTCAAATCGGTAATATTAGGCGTTAGGCGGGCTAGGCGGTAACTCGGCGGTCGCTAGGCGGCGACAAGGCGGGATCGGTGGTCGCGGCGGCTAGGCGGTGGTGGGCTCAGAGGAGACTGAAGGGGTGTCGGGTGTGAGGTAGAGAGAAGTGAAGGAGAAGAATAAAGATTTGGGCATGGAGGGGAAGAGAGAAAGAAGAAGATTGATGTACCTTGGAGTTGCCGGAGCATGGTGTTTGACGCCGGATATGGTGCACGTCGACGACGACGGCGGCATGTGTAGAAGGACAACAGATAAAGAGAGTAGAGAGAGAGAGAGAGAGCGCTCCATAAAGACGAGAGAAACGGGAGCATCCAGAAGAAAAAAATAACGAGATAGAGGAGTGCGTTGTTGACGGCGCTGGGAGGGATTAAGAGAGAAAGAGAGAATAGATTAGGTTTAGGACTGAAAATTCAGTGGGCTAATGGGCTGGTAATGGGCTTTGGGGATTTAAAAATGGGCCATTCTTTCATTGTGGCATTTTTGTGTGTAATGTTCATAAATTTCATATTTGTTTCATAAATTTTTAGTGGGCTAATGGGATGGGATATATATACGTAATTATATAATATATATAAAATTATATAAAAAGTATAAAAATCCGTTAATTTCTCGGCCCCGCCTAGGCCCCTAGGCGCTAGGCCCGGCTTCGCCGCCTAGCGCTTTTTAGAACACAGTTCTCGAAGGAAATGGAACCGTACGAGGTTTGGGAAAGTGATGAAGTCACTTGATGCTTTCAACTGAATGCCAGGGTTCAGTTTTGGTTTTGATTTTGATTGTTTTCTTCTTCTCCTTCCTGTTTAAGGGATTTCGAACCGCTGCACCCAAGAGTTAGCTCCACCCAATGGTTCCGATTAGAGCCACCTTATTTTAGCTCCACCCAACGGTTGAGATGTGTCCGAACTCGGTGGGACCCACAAAAAATTGAAATCATCTTAGCCGCACACCAAAACCGCTCGCCTATGTGGCCTTGATCGGAGCCGTTGGGTGGAGGGGTGGAGCAAAAATGGGTGGAGCGGTTCTGGGTCCCTGTTTAGGAGTACTATTTCTTTTTTTTTGTTTTCTTTTAGATGGATATTATCTCTGTTCTATGGGTAATTTTTCTTGCAGTTACTAAAAAGTCTACATATGAGAAAAAAAGAGCAAATTGCATATTAGTTACCTGAACTTTCTCCATAGTTGCAATTCGATTCCCAACATATCATTTTTTGCAAGCCCCTTCCTAAACTTGACTTTTCGTTGCAATCTAATGAAATTGGGTTTAAAAAATTAACTTTCGTTAAAAATTTTGCTCATGTGCCATGCACATTTTTTAAAGGGCAAAAGTGACATTTCCTCCGGTTTTTATCATCTTCTTCCCTTCTTTTTCTACAACCCACCGGCCACCACCAACACAACCACTACTCACTAGAAAAACTCCATGAATTCAAAACAGTCCACATTCACCTCCCCTCCCCTCCCTCTCTGCCATTTCCACTTCCTCTCACTCCCTTCTTCCACCACCCACTACCACCAACAAACCATCAAGCCAAGCTCTATCTCAAAGCCACCAACAAACTTTAAATCTTTCAAACCCACCCACACACACACACACAAAATCAGATAGGCACACACTTTTAAATCTCGATCTATATCTTGATTTCGGGGATGTGGCAGCGAACCAAAAAATCTGGGTGGGCGAGGGGCAGCGTGGGACGAGGGAGGCGGAGAAAAGGGAAAAGGAAACGGCGGTGAAAATGGTAGGGAAATGAGGAGGGTGGAGGCAGATTTTTAAATCTTTCTAGATTTAGGATTTGTGGGATTAGGAGCGAGAGGGAAAGAGAAGAAGGGGAAGGGAAATTATGGAGGGGAAAATAGAGAAGGGAGAGGGGAGAGATGGCAAGGGCGGGGGTAAGGGGTTGCCGGAAATAATGGAGGCTTGAGACTAGGGATGGCCAAAACTGGTTCCGGTTCGGAACCGCCGGTTCCGGTTCGGCAAAAGGGTGACCCTGAACCGGCCCGCGCTTACCCCGGTTCCGGTTCCGGTTTGGCACAATCCGGTTCCGGTACGGTTCCGGCCCCCCCTTAAAATTATTGAAAAACAAGGGATTTTCGGTCCGGTTCGGCATATATGTGACCCTGAACCGGCCCGGATACCTTGCGGTTCCGGTTCGTCCGGTTCCGGTTTCCTCCCCGGTTTGTTCCGGTTCCGGGCTTTTCCGATCCGGTTTTCCGGTTCCGGTTCGGTTTGGACATCCCTACTTGACACTTGTGAGTGCTGGCTATGTGGAAGAGAGATTTGTATTTTTGGGGGGTATTATATTTTTAGGAAATGTCATTTTTGCCCATTAAAAATCATGTGCGAGGCACATGACATGAGTATTTGACGAAAGTTAGTTTTTTAACCCAATTTACATTGAATTGAAACAAAAAGTCAAGTTTGGGAAGGGGTTTGCAAAAAATGATATGTTGGGAATCGAATTGCAACTATGGGGAAAGTTCAGGTAACCAATATTAGTTCATCAATTTTACTCTCCAAATTGATGTGGGATATATGAGGCTTCAACACACTCTCTCACGTGTAGGCCGATTCCAATACGGGTTAACTCAAGCCCAACATCAACTTGGGCCGGCTATGATACCATATTAGAATTGGGTCCTCATCCCCTTAAAAGGCCTTGTTAAGGGGTGATGTTAGCCAATCTATATAGTTCAACAATTTTACTCTCCAAATTGATGTGGGATATATGAGGCTTCAACATGCTAATAGTAAAAAAAAAAAAAAAAATGCTAACAAAATATAACTCCATACCAAACTAATACCACATCTGTTTCAAAATAAAGATTTTTAAAAAAAAAAATAAAAAAATTGATAAAGCGTGAATTTAAATTTTTATGACCATTTATTTTGAGATGGTGGGAGTATTTCTTATAATACAACTAATAATTTAATACTTGACTATTGCATTCATTTAAATAAGAAAAGAAATCGTGTGTCATTTTTAAGTCTAAACTTATAGGAGTAACATTTTAAAACCATATAATAGTTGCCTTTGAAACACAGCGTGATCATACATTTATCTTATCAATTGTTTATCAAATTGAATAAATATTTTGCCAAAATTATTTTATAATTTTGCCTATAGTATAAAAGAAAATAAAATAAAAGTATATTGCACAAGTTTTGTACAAATAAGTAAAACACATTTTTTAAAATATGCGATAAAGAAGCTATGAATAAATTGTTGGAAAAGTGTGTTGTGTGTGAAGGAAATTGTGCACATTTCCTTGCAAGAATCATTTGTCATTGGACAAAGATTATCGTGGGTTTATGTTCACTTCGTGAGAACATGAAAATGATATATTTATTGGTTCAATTTGAAGATTGAATGATAACAATATATAGCTCAAATAAATAAATGGATGGAAGTTGAAAATGTGAGTTTGTCTCACATGTGAAAAGTAGAAAAAAAAAAAAAACAAGTTGATTGTTTTTGCCACTTATTGTTGAATTATAATTCAAGGAATTACAAAAAGTTAATAACAAATTGTAATTTCTAGAATTAAAATTTAAGATGAATTTTCAAGAGTAACTTCCAATGTTTAATATCCATTATTGATTTGAAAAAGTAACTCCAAATCAATTAATTTCTAATTTAATTGTTGGATTAAATTGGTCATCAAAATGTGGATTAATTGAAGAATTAATCCTTTGGGGAGTTTGAGCTATAAAGAGAAACCCACAAGTCATTTCTTTAGAGAAGAGAAAAAAGAAAAAGAGAAAACACACAAAATGAAACACTTGTTCTAGCAATTCTTCCTTTCTTCTTCTTGGCTTTGTGCTTCTTCCATTGGCCTCCTTAAACATTTTGTTGGTGATCTCGTCCAAGCATATTAGTTCATTTCGCCGGAAGGTTTAAGTACGAAGCGGTTCCGGTTAATCCGTTTTATCCTGGGAGACTGACGCCCGTGAAAACCTCAAGCACTCGTAGAGAGGAGGACGAATTAGTCTTAAGGAGAGTGTTCTCACACGAATCGGATACAAGAGATCAAAGATGGACAAACCCAATGAAGAGATCAAATACGGTTTTATCGTTTTTTTTTCATGTTTTCATTCTTTCAATTTGTAATTGTAATTTCAATTATATTGTAATCGTATTCCTTTCAATATTTACAAGATTTTATCCAACAATCTTAAGACTAATTCGCTTGTTGAGAAAGGATTGCAGATTACATGGATCTTGTAGCGTGGTGGCTACGGGAGAAAGGATGAAAGACGATGAGGAACAATGAGAAAGAATGCAAGAAAATTTCTGCACAGATTTTTCTTGACCAGCTGTAGTAAAACAGCATATCCTGCTTCGTTAACTGTTGGATTGGGCCGAAATTTTTTGTACATGTTCACGACTCATAGGAGAAGATTCTGAACAGTGGCGATTGGAATCTATAATGTGAAAGTGAAGATAAAAATTTCGGAACAGAGCAGTTTTGTGAAGTAAAACACTAATTTTAATTTTTGTTTAATGAGATTAACAAAGATGGAAAGATTGATGCTCCGTGATATCAACTATGTTTGAATGATTGTATAAACCAATTGTGGCTATGCCTCATGTAGTGGTTATACATCATGTGATATGTCTCTTGTGGTTCATTTCGTATGAATCATAGTAAAGAGAATGTAAAGTTCATTGGAACTAAGAACGTTGGAAGATTAAGTATTTAACGTTTCGTTGACAAAGATAATAGGTCTTCTTGCGAGAAGTTGTTAAAACCTATTATTTGCATTGGTGACAAAGGTCACAAAGGTTAACATAATAGGGCTTCTTGAAATGAAAGAAGTTGTTAAAACCTATTATTGTAAAATAGTGACAAATGTTACAAAGATTAAAACAATATAGCTTCTTGAACGAAGTTGTTGAATTCTATTGTTGTAAAGTCACAAAGACTAGAACTATAAGGGCTTCTTGGAAGTTGTTAAAACCTAATAGTGGATGAGTGACTAATGTTATAAAGATAAAAATAATAGGACTTCTTGAAAGAAGATGTTAAATCCTATTGTCGTTGATGATGAAAAATGACACAATATTTAGAAGGATGGCTTCTAAAAGAAAATGTGCAATTTTGTGAATGAGAATGTAATTTCTCTAATTTAGAGGTACTTCATAATGAGACCTTTAAACTTTGGAATAATTAACCTCTAATTGTTATTCCATCAAGAAATTAAGAGGTTACTAAGATGGGTTGTTACAAGAAATAAATTGTGAATTTATTCTTGGTAAATTCTCTAATTAAGTTAGAGAAGTATATTTTAACAACAAAGTTATGATTTGGTGTTTAATTGATGAAAATTAAAGCCAATGTTTTGGAAAAGGCTCCTTGTGTGGAGATAATTTCCAACGAAATGTGGGTGTTCCAAGTATGTTGATCACCATCGTGAGAAGTTAGAAAATTTTGTTAGCCTCGACTTTAAGTGATGGCAACAAAAGATGTTCTACTTAACCACCTTGAGCTTAGTGAGGTTTCTTAAAGAAGATCCTACAAAGTTGGTGGAAATGAGACGGGTGTTTAACCCGTGAGTGTGGTTAAAGCATGTGAATTTTCATTGCCGGAACTATATACTTAACGGGTTTTAGATTCGTTATATGACGTATAAAGTACTAAGAAAAGGCAAAAGAATAGTTTGAGTCTTTGGACTATAAAATAAAGTCGAGAATGTGGATGCAATGAATTTCATTGTAGGTCGTTTCTTGATTTTAAAATAGTAGACTCCATAAATTGTAAAAAGTCAAATGAAAGAATTGAAATATTCTTTCATGAAATCCATATCGAATGGATGGTAATAAAGTGAAATTTTCAAGTGAAGGAAATAATTGAGAAATTTATTTCCATTTGAAAAGAATTCAAGAAGCAACTCAAACATAAATGAGTTGAATATTGTGATGCTTTTTATTCGTTTTGTGTTGAAAAAGAGAATAGAGTTTCGGAAAAGAAGTTGTTTAACACTTCTTGTGACGAAAGCAAATGTGATGGAGCATGCCAAAATGCTTATGACAAAGGAATGTTGGTCAACTTGTTTGAATAGTCAAACTCAGTTAGAAAAATAAAAATTGTTTGAAAAAGTCAAACATATTTATTGTGTCTTGAGAGACAAGGGTAGATGTCATCAAGGATGATATCCATGATGTTTGAATATATGAAATGGAAATTATATCAACCGCGAGTTGAGTTGGTGACTAATAATGAGATTACATCTCTTTACTTGGATCACATTTTTCATTCAAAAAGAAATTCAAACAAGACATGAAATGTGTGTTGAATTATATCATCACAAGTTAAGCATTGCGATGCTTTGTGATATGTAGAGATTTCAAACACATAGTAATTGTTATATATTATAAGCATTGTCTCGTTGAATGGAGAAGTTGGAAAACAACTTAGAAATGAGATAATGAAGATAAAACACTATTGAGTATAGTGTGTGTGCATAACATGTGTTTGTACACAAAATGTCCAACTTTTAAACCACTATCAAATGGTGATGATGAAAATAATGAAAGCATTATTGCTTTATTTTAGGACTAACCCAAAGATGTGGGGTGAGTCTACTTTGGAAAATAAATACCTATTGAATAGGTAACCCCAAGAAACAATGTAAATTCCATATGAAGTATGGAAACGTAGGCCTACGTGCACTTGTGAATGTGGGGGGTGGTTCGCAATGTAGAAAGTCCAACATCAACAAAATGGATATTTGGGTACAAGATGATGAGTATGTAAACAATGAGTTTACATAATGGTTGTTATATATGATTCAATGACTTTGAATATATATATATATAAAACCAAAGAAAACGAAAAAAAATAATAATAATAAAAAAAATGAAAATCAAGTATTGATGTCAAGTTCATGAAAATGAACAAATGATACTTTGAGTGAAATAGATCAAAGTGATGCTTTGAATAAAATAGGTCAAAGTAAAACTTAGAATAAAGTGTGCAAGTTAGTAAAGTCACTAGATGACTTAAAACAAGCACAAAGATAATGACATCAAAAGGTTGATTTGTCAGAAAGTGGATTAATCAAATATGACATGAGTGATTATGTCATAATGTTGATTAAATCTATCAAAAATATGTTGAACTTGAGAGAAGTTTAGCATATGAGACATTTGGATTTAAAATTTCAAGAAGAACTAATGAATTTGCATTAAGCAAATTAAGATGTAATTCTTTGAAATTTTGAAAAGGCCACGAGATATGAGTTTAGCGGATACAATCCTTGAAGTGAAAATTTCTAAGAAATCTAATGGAAATTCTTGAGAAATTGAAAAGGACTATTTAGCAATGACTAAACCCCAATTGGCATGAGTCAACATCTATTGAAGAATAGAAGTGACATTATTTCTCAAGTTGTACACTCGAGAATTATTGAAAGTCTAGTGAGTTGGAACACAAGTGATCCAAAATGTATAGTGAAAGTACTAAGGTACTTGAGATACAATCGAGATTACGGATTACATTACACTAGACATCTATTGATAATTGAAGGATATAGCGATGCTATTTGGATATATGAAATCAAAGAATTAAGGTCTACGAGTGGTTTCATATTCTTATTAGCAGAAGCGACTATATCATGGAAGAAGTCTTCTAAATAAATAAGTTATAAATAGATTCATAGCGGAATCTAAGTTTATAGCTTAAGATAAATGTGGTGAGAAAGCCGAGAAGCTATGCCAATTTATAGAAGATATTTCAATGGATAAAGCTTGTGCTAGCAATTGATTGTATTGCTAGAAGTCAATCGGTGATTGATTGAATACAAAGCACTATGTATAATGGTAGGTCTTGACTTATATGTCAAAAACGTAACACCATTAAGAAACTACTCTCAACTAATTTGGCTATGTGAAGTCAATTGAAAAACGGATCCGTTAACCAAATGGTTAGAACTAAGAGTTAGTTATAAATTATGGAGGGGAATGAGACATAAACCCTATTAGAGTTGATCACAGTGGAAAACCCAATCTAGATGACTGGAGATCCCAAGAACTAGATTCAAAAGGGACCACCTAACTGTTAAAAGACTCGCGCGTCACTGTTGGGGTCAAACCCCCCAAGTCCATTCCTATTAGTGACATTTCGAAGGGACAAGGATAAGCCTATGGCTTTTAATGACTCTTACGCGTCGAGAAATTCGAGCGGGGTAATACGGATTACCTTCAATAAGTCACCTATGTGAGAGAGAAGTGGGGCCGCTTCGAGGAGAATTGTGTGAGGCTCAATTCTTAGACCCTCTCGCAGAACCATGCATTATGTTCAGGGCCATGAACGAACATAGCTATGAGAAATGAAATATGTTAGGACATTACTTGTGTCTAGTATATGATCGGCTACACAAAAAGCATATCGATTCAAGGACATCGCGTCTATCGACTTGCGAGTAGAGTAAATATGCTAGTTCGAGCGGAGGTTCAATGGGAAATATCCCCACACCTTCGCATGCAAGTTTTTGTCTGCCGGATCTTATCACCAAGCTCGTCCTCAATTTCCTTCATGTGGGGGATTGTTGGAAAAGTGTGTTGTTTGTGAAGGAAATTGTGCACATTTCCTTGCAAGAATCATTTGTCATTGGACAAAGATTATCGTGGGTTTATGTTCACTTCGTGAGAACATGAAAATGATATATTTATTGGTTCAATTTGAAGATTGAATGATAAAAATATATAGCTCAAATAAATAAATGGATGGAAGTTGGAAATGTGAGTTTTGTCTCACATGTGAAAAGTAGAAAGAAAAAAAACAAGTTGATTGTTTTTGCCACTTATTGTTGAATTATAATTCAAGGAAATACAAAAAGTTAATAATAAATTGTAATTTCTAGAATTAAAATTTAAGATGAATTTTCAAGAGTAACTTCCAATGTTTAATATCCATTATTGATTTGAAAAAGTAACTCCAAATCAATTGATTTCTAATTTAATTGTTGGATTAAATTGGTCATCAAAATGTGGATTAATTGAAGAATTAATCCTTTGGGGAGTTTGAGCTATAAAGAGAAACCCACAAGTCATTTCTTTAGAGAAGAGAAAAAAGAAAAAGAGAAAACACACAAAATGAAACACTTGTTCTAACAATTCTTCCTTTCTTCTTCTTGGGTTTGTGCTTCTTCCATTGGCCTCCTTAAACATTTTGTTGGTGATCTCGTCCATGCATATTAGTTCATTTCGTCGGAAGGTTTAAGTGCGAAGCGGTTCCGGTTAATCCGTTTTATCCTGGGAGACTGACGCCCGTGAAAACCTCAAGCACTCGTAGAGAGGAGGACGAATTAGTCTTAAGGAGAGTGTGTTCTCACACGACTCGGATACAAGAGATGAAAGATGGACAAACTCAATGAAGAGATCAAATACGGTTTTATCGTTTCTTTTCATGTTTTCATTCTTTCAATTTGTAATTGTAATTTCAATTATATTGTAATCGTATTCCTTTCAATATTTACAAGATTTTATCCAACATAAATCTACAGACATCGTGCATAAGAAATTTTTTCGTGCATGAGAATTTTTTTCATTCTGACCAGAAATTTCTTCCACATGCTCTCTCTACTAATTTGCTTGTGAATATGTCCAATAATTGTTGTAATTCGTCTGGAGCAACCAGGGGAGGACCTCTAGTATATGGAGGGGTGCAAGTGCACCCCTTTCATTTATAAGAAAAAATTGTAATCAGGATATACTCCCTCTGTTTCAGAAAAATAGTCTCATTTTGACTTTCTATAGTCAGCAAAAATGAACATTGACCAAACACTAGTGTCAATCTAATCATTCTAGTGAAATTCTAAAAGTTGTAATTGATTAATCATTAAGTGATTTATCAATAACACATTTTAGAATTTTGTGGTAATGATTAGATTGACACCAATGTTTGGTCAAAGTTCAATTTTGTTGACCATAAAAATTCAAAATGAGACTATCTTTCTAGGACAGAGGGAGTATAATAGAAGTGCACTTGGTGAACTAAAGTTTTTGTGGCTTAGGTGGTTGAAAGGCAACTTTGTGTACAAAAGGTAGTGGGTTCAAACCATAGTTATAAATCCCATCCCGTACCGGTCCGTCCCAGTCGGTTTGCACCATTTCGGTCAAAAACCGGTGCGGAACGGCCAATGTTCCGTCTCAGTTTAAATCCCGGCCTATACCGGCTCATACCGGTTAAACCGGTCAAACCCGGACTGAACCGGGCGAGATATGAATTCCGACCGGGATGAAAAAAAAAGATGGCTAAGAAATGGAGCCAAGGATAAGAGGAGGGACGGGCCATAAAATGTAGGTGGTGTAGTTGTCGAAGCCAGCGTGTTCCGTCTCAGTTTAGATCTAAGTCTTTTGTTGTTCAAGGTTGTTTTGTGTTTTATTAGTTCTAAGAGTCTAGAACTCATTTAGTCTTTTTATTATTTTTATTTCTTTCATTGTATTCATTTAGTATCTTGTATTCTTCAAGATCTTTTATTAATGAAAGTTTTCCAGCAAGCATAGTCTTGCTGAAGTGTTTAATTCGTGTTTTAAGTTATTCCGCTGCGTTTTACGTTTTTATGATATTCTGTCCGTGGACAGTTGTCGTGCCAGTTGTTAAGACACTTAGTATTCTCAGATCACAACTGGTCATTTCCAGAAAATAGTCCTAGCTACAAATCTTTCAATTGGTATCAGAGCCTTCTCTCGACATTACTGAGAGTCGATCCTTGTAGTAGCCATAATGGACTATCAACAGACCAAGTTTAGAATTTTAATGATTGTGTTTGAAAATATGAGAATGGAAGAGAATGAAACCATCAATAATTTTTCTTCTAAATTGATAAATATTGAAAATGAGTCATATGTGTTAGGGGAATCAATCTCTAATTCTAGACTCGTAAGCAAAATGTTAAGATCTATGCCAGAAAGATTCAACACAATAATCTCTTTGGTAAAGGAATTTTATGGTTTCGAGACTCTAAGTTTTGACCAACTTATTGAGATCTTAACCATTTATGAATTAACTCCTGGTGTGCAAGAAACAAACAAAGAACAATCCACTGATGTTGCTAGTGCTCTTATTGTGTCTAAAGATCTGTTCAGTTGTCCAAAGACATTGATGAGTCAAACTTAGAGGAAGATGAATGTGCCTTGATCACTCAAAAATTCAGCAGCATGTTGAACAAAAAACGGCACATAAAGTTTCCCAATAAGAGTCTTTCTCCTTCCCCTAAGATTGAATCAAAAAATAGGAAGATAACTGTGAAATAATTTTTCTGAAAGCAAAACGCCGACTGAATCAATTCAGTGTAGGGCGTGTCAAGGATTTGGGCACTATGAAATTGAGTGTGCAAACACACTAAAAAAAATAAAGGGATGAGTTTTTTGGCTACTCTAAGTGACTCTGATGATGACGATCAGACAGCAAATTTGTCATTTTTTACGTTCATCACAGTTTTCACTTTCTGATGGTGAATCTGACAGTGAAACTGCACAACTGGAAACTCTACTGGTGCTGATATGTATACTTGCTTAAACTCAACAATTCCAGGTAAGTCTGAAGTTGTTATTGAGGAGGAGGATTAGGATAGTGCAACTTATGAGGATTTGCACAATACCTACGTTGATCTGTATGCTGAGTGGACCAAACAGATTGAAAAAATTCAAGTGTTCAAATAGGTAAATAATAAAATTACTGCTGAAAATGTGAGTTTAAAATCAGAAGTTGAGAGATTGTGCAAAGAGAGTGATTCTCAAAAAGACTCCATAGCCAAGTTAGAAGAAATTTTGAGTCATGGTAATAAAGAAAATTCTGGAATTGGCTTTGAAGGTCTTACTTTTGAGAGTGAGGATACAACTAAGTTTGAAAAACTATCATTTGATAACATGAATCTGAAATCTGAGAATGAGCGGTTATCTAAGGAAAGTGACTCTCAAAAGGACTCCATAACCAGGTTGGAAGGTTTACTCACAACGAAATATATTGAGTGTGAGAAGTTTAAAACTTGTCTTAAGAAAGAAACTGAAACTCCAACTTAACTTAACAATATAAAAGATAAGTTTGGAGAAGTTTTAAAGATAGGTAATGAGGGAAAACCAAGAGTTGGCTATGGAGGTCCTGTTTTTGTCAAAGAGGGGGAATGTCCTTCTAAAGTTGAACATAAATCTCATGTTAAATCCAGAAAACATAGGAAGAGGAGATATGTTTGTCATCATTGTTTTGTTCCTGGTCACATTCTACCATTTTGTTATAAGTTGAAACAGGAACTTAAACTTTTAAAGACTGATGGCCACTTGAGCAGACAGTTGAGTACTCAACCTGCAACTCAACTGAATAGACAACAGACGTCTTTTACAAAAACTACTTGGGTAAGGAAAGATGACATTAAGTGTCAAGTGGTATTTACCTCCTCAAAAGGCAGTTTCGAGGGATCTTGGTATTTCGACAGTGGGTGCTCACGGCATATGTCTGGATCCCTGAATACCTCATTGATTATGAACCATGCAAAGGTGATAAGGTAAACTTTGGAGGAGGTGCCCAAGGTAAGATCATGGGCAAATGTACGCTGAATGTAATAGGTCTACCTAGGTTGAATAATGTGTTGCATGTTGATGGGTTAAAGACTAATTTGATTAGCATTAGCCAATTGTGTGATGATGATCTATATGTAAATTTTGATAAGAAGACGTGTGAGGACTTTGATGATTCAAACTGATGTGTTTTAAAAGGAGTAAGATCCTCTGATCATTGTTACAAGTTGGCTAAAAATATTTCACATCTTAAACTGATTTTTGATAATGCTCCTGATCTTATTGTCAAATCTGCTGAGAATTATGTTACAGGTTGTACAGGAGGACATGATCTAGTTAGTGATGAATCTGAACCAAAGGAATTTGTAGAACCAGCACTTGTGCAGACAAATGATACACCAGCTGAGCAGACAACTGACAGCACAAGCGGTCAGACAGTGGCAGAATCAAGTTCAGATTCTGAAACCAAAGAAGGGTTTGACCTAAATGAAAGAGCTGGTGTGAGAAGGTTTGAAGATAATATTTCCATACTACACGATAACCATCCTACTTCCTAGGTCATTGGGGGAGTGGATGAAAAGAAAAAACCAAGAGAAAAGAAGGTCAATCAACGTGACCTTGCAAGTTTGATGAACATGAACTCGGTGGACCGTCAGGTAAGTTCATGTTATTCTGTTGCCAATGAAGAATCTAATTTAGAGGCATTTTTTATGTCATTTGAGGGGGGGTTGATTATTGTTCCAAAAAGCACCAATGTTAGTTGTTTTGGTAATCAGTTGGGTTTTTGGGAACAAACTTTTGTTTCGCTATCAGCTGCTGAATCACAATGTGTAGCAGATGGTAGTAAGTGCACTAAACTCCTTTGGATGAATAAATTGATCAAATACCGTGGAATCAAAGACAAAATCTCATCTGTCTTTTGTGATGCTAAGGGTACCATAGAGATTCTTAAAGGCCCCGTTCAATGTTCAACCCCTAAGCATCTTGATTTTAGGCTTCACTGTGTTAGAGATACCATTGAACAAAAAATCTTTAGTCGTCAATTTGGTAGAAATAATAAACGACTAAATGATATTTTCATAAGGCCTTTGTTTTTCGAGAGATACTTTTCTCTCGATGTGTGTGAGTTCAGTTGATCGCACAAGAGTGCGGACAACTGTCTGCATCTCTGTATAATTGTATATTACAGAAAACACATAAAAAAACATAAATCTGTATTCATGCTTTGCACGATTATCTCTTGTGATCACTTGGTTGACCTTTCCCGTAGCTCTGTGTTTGACCCTTGAATGTGAGACCCTTCTTAACCTGATAATAAAATTATCTTGTTAATTCCTTCGTGTTGTTTATCATGGAGTGGGAACTTAATCTAAGGTTACGGGGAAAACAAGCTGCCTCCTATCTTTGAAGTCACTACTCATTTAGGCAAAATGCCGACGTTGTACAAAAATACATCACTTTAGGAAAAAAGTATGGTGACACTGTATTGTGAGAGTGAAAATCTCCTCCCCGTGACTGATTCAATGCCTTAAAAGGAAGTGTTCTAGACGCTACATGATTGAAGGACATCTCATTGAATTCACGTGTGTTAAAACCGGGTCATTAGATATGTTGACCATACTATGTTACACCTAATTGAGATTAATCTCCACTATGTGTGCTTGTTAGGCATAACTGAAAATTAAGATTTCTTTAGCCTCATGAAAATTTCATTTAAGTGATTATTATTTTCATCAAATTGTGGGCTAATCATTTCTTGGTTAACAATATGTTTAAATGAGTGTTTGCCATGTTTATGTGCAAAGGAATTCGGAACAATCTTTGGGGGTTCATGTGGATATGATCTTCTATGGTATTGCAATGGGTCACAAAATCCGGATAAATTTTTGGTTTTTGACTTCATGTTCTTTGGCCAATTTGATCCTCCAAATGGTTTGGACATCATGTTTGTTCTTGTTCCCTGGACCATGTGAAGTTCTCTACAATAATAATCTGCAATAATGATATATCTCTCTGGAAATTTCATTTTTGTTGTGAGAATGTCATTTCTGACAGTTGTCTTTGTTGATGTTTTGAAAGTTGTGTGCACATCTCTGCACTCAACTGGTTGCACAACTGTGCAGTTCTCTTTTTCTCCAAAAATCTGTAAGTATTTTCTTCTTCCACTTTTTCCTCTGCCTCTGATCCTCTGAAGCTGCAGCTCTGATCATAATTTATAAAGGGGTTTCTTAAGATATTTTCATAATGTGCACACATTTTGTTTTGAAAATATCTAAAGAAAAGGGGGAGAATAGGGAAATAGTCAATCAATGGAGGAGATGATCATCAATGGAGATACAGAAGATGATCATCAAGAGAGATATAATCCATTTAGGGGGAGTTTCTAATGCAGGGGGAGAGATTGTGATAACTATTTAAGGGGGAGCAAGCTCGAGTTCCTAATACCATGAATGAAGATAAGTTGGAGTTCAACGGGTAAAGGTTGAAGTTTGAGTTTCTTGTGCTAACATTGCTTCTGCAGATTTTTACAAGAACCACAAAAATAGGGGGAGATTGAAAGAGTATGAAAATGCTTTTTTAATTGAATTTGGATTTTTGTAATTCTAGTGGTTATTTTATATAATTATTTTAGATTTTAAAGATGTTTGTATTTATCTTAAGTAAGTAAATTATGTTAATATTTTTCTTAGGTAGTATTTAATTGAGGTTTATATTTTTGGTATATATCATTTACTAACCTACTAATCTTTTTCCTGTTTTAGAGTTTATCTTTTATAGAATGTAGGACTCTTTCCTTGTAAGACTCTTGGTGGAGAGACTATAAAAGAAGGAGAAGTCAGTCATTTTTCTCCACGGATTTCAGAGCATTTACATAGAGAAATCAAGTTTTAAGAAAGTCGTTTTGTCCTTGAAGTATTTTGTGCTTAATCTCCATAGTCTTCAAGGTCTTTGCAGTTGTTCTTGTATTAAGAACATATATTGCTGTTCGTTCTTTGGCCTTGAAGCTTTGGTGATCTAAGTCTAAAATACTTCAAGGACAAAATGACTTTCTTAAAACTTGATTTCTCTATGTAAATGCTCTGGAATCCGTGGAGAAAAATGGCTGACTTATCCTTCTTTTATAGTCTCTCCACCAAGAGTCCTACAAGGAAAGAGTCCTACATTCCATAAAAGTTAAAACTCTAAAACAAGTAAAAGATTAGTAGGTTAGTAAATGATATATACCAAAAATATAAACCTTAATTAAATACTACCTAAGATAAATATTAACATAATTTACTTATCTAAGATAAATACAAACATCTTTAAAATCTAAAATAATTATATAAAATAACCACCAGAATTACAAAAATCCAAATTCAATTAAAAGAGTATTTTCATATTCTTTCAGAATCCTCACCTTGTTGAGAGAGAAAGAGAAATGGAGGGTTTAATCTTTGATTTTGAAGGTATGAAGACACACAGAGAGGGAGATAGAGGGATGGTTAAAAAGAGTACAAAGTGATTTGAAATACTAATTGAAGATAATGGATAGGTGGTTGGCGTGTCATTATAGACAATGGGTGGTTTATGGGCTCGAGGTGAAATTGTTTTTTTTTTTTTTTCAATTTGAAGATTCTAATTTTTTTTGTAAACATCTCAAATGGTGATTCTTTTTCTTTTTCTTTTAGATAAATAATATTATTATTATTACAAATAACAAGAGCAAGAGATACTATTTTTGAGAAAAATAAAATATAAAATATATAAAATTTCGGTAAATCCGGTACGGTACGCCGGTGCGTTCCGGTATGTCCCGTCCCAATAGACAAAACGGTGCGGTCACCGGTACGGGATTTATAACTATGGTTCAAACCCCATTCCATTTTCTTCTCTTCCCTTTTTAAATGGTTTTTTTCTTCTGAATCCAAATAAAGGTTAAAACTTAAGGTTAGTTAATAAAAAAATTATACACCAAAATTCTTATCTTTTGATTTCTCTTTCTTTTTCTACTTATAATTGATTATTTTTTGTACTTTAATCGTTGAGAAATAAATTTAAAAATTTAGTGTAATTATGCACCCGATGAGTAAAAGTTCTAGGTCCGCCACTGTGGAGCAATGCTAGGGGCACAAAATAAGCTTACAAAATCTTGCTCACAAAATGAGGTGACGATATTTTATTGGTTGCATCGATAATGGACCAGCCATACTCTACTTGAAAACACCAATAAAATTAGTACACCTGGGATTTTGTGAGTAAGATTTTATGACTTTTTTGTGCTACTAGTATTATTCATTCGTGTGTGTGCAGAGTTTTGTGTTGATTTGTGTGTGCAATTTTTTGTGTGTTTGATGGTGTTAGGGTTTTGTGGTGGCGGGGTTGTTTATTGGGAGTTAAGGAAAGGAGTAGTCAATTTTTTTGTGCCCCTAGTATTACTAAGCAAGTCAAAATTTTCATGAATGATTTTTACAAATAAAAAGAAAACTGGAAGAAAGAAGATGGGAAATAAATGTTTTTTTTTTTTACTATTTTAAAAGAATTTTCAAAAAAGAAAAAATCTACATAAGATATTTGAAAAAAACACTTTATTAATTATGGTTAGAAAGTAAAGAGTATGATTTTATAATATTATACGAAAAAGCTTTCAAAAAAACTATTTTAAAAAAACATGAATTAATGGGAAAAAAATATAGTTGATGGTAATATTAATTACTCAAAAATTGAGATAGTTATTTTTATTTAATAATGGTTATTCAAATAGAATGAGATAGTTATAGTGACTACAACTATTTAATTGCTATTTTTGTGAAAAAATTGGCCGTGCGTTTTAACGTACGTTAGACTAGTTAATTACAATGAAACGAAGCTATTATTGAATTTCAACAAAAACGACGTATCGTTTAGGCAGAGTGGGAGACGCGGATTTAAAAAAACACAAAATCTTGTAAAAAACGTATTTTATACTAACTGTGTGTAAAACGTGTTTTTCAAATAACGGCTTAAGAGGGATTAAAAGACGCGGTGGCAATTTTGTAAATAAGTGGAACTCATGAAAATCTCAGTAGGCACATTTTAAAACAAGAGGAGGCATTTTTCAATACTTTACAGCAGACATATTTTAACTCTAGAGTAGACACTTTTTTAGAGCAGGCATGTTTTAACTCTAGAGGAGGCACTTTTTTTGAACTTTTAACAGTGCATTTTTTGAGAAAAAATAAGTGCTTGCTCTAGTTAAAAAATGTGCCTCCTCCAGTTTCAAAACATGCCTCCTCCAGTTTCAAAACATGCCTCCTGAGATTTTTTTGAACTTTTAACATTGTCTTTTTTAAAGAAAAAAAATGCCTCCTCTAGTTTAAAAACGTACCTCCTGCAGTATAAAAATATGCCTCCTCCAGTTTTAAAACATCCTTGCTCCAGTTTCAAACTCCAGTTTTAAAATATGTCTCCTCCAGTTTCAAAATATGCCTCTTGAGATTTTTAGTAAAAAAAAAAACTCAACAGGCGCTTATAAAAATGCATGCTTTAAAATTTAGAAGTGCCTCTTTGAAAAAAATGCCTGTTATGTTTTTACAAAGTGCCTGATGTGGAGTTTCAAAAATATGCCTCCTTCAGTTTCATAATATGCCTCCTGCAGTTTTAAAATATGCCTCCTGAGATTTCATATGTTTCAAATATTTACACTTATGCCACCGCGTCTCTTAAACCCTACTTGCCGTTATAAATAAAACACGTTTTACACTAAGCCTAGTGTAAAACGCGTTTTACAGGAGACTTACTCATAAAAAAATATATAAAAAAAAAATTAGCGCCTTTATTATTTATTCAAATATTCCCTATGTCTCAGAAAGATTGTCTCTTTTTGATTTTTTATGGTCAACATAAATGAACTTTATTGGCGTCAATCTACAACATTGTTTCATATTTATAACAATTTACAAAATTGTTTAAAAAAAAAAAAAAAAAAATTACGTTCACTAATGGATGAAATACAACTGATGGAATAGATTTTCCTTCTTTTGGATCTGTCATTTCAACTCAAAACTAATATTTCTGATCTACATAACTCAAACAGTCTAAAACAATTGAACGAATCAATTCGATGGATGAGGCTGAGCAACTAACTTACGAGGTCCAAATTTTAATTAACAATTAAATAATTCGATGAGTAATAATCCGTCCCAATTTAAACTTAAAAAAACTTTTGGGTTCAAGAATTAAGAAAAATGTGATGTATTGTGAGTGTAGATGGTTTGATAGGAATTAACAAACAAAAAAAGATCAAAAAATCAAAACTAAAAAAAAATAAAAAATGAAATCACTTCAATTTCGCACAAAACTTCATCCAAAAATATGAAGTCTTTTGATTGATACAAAATATAATTACCATCACACCCAATTCCCATTTAACTCAAAAACACAGCTTTCTTCTTTCTATCCATTCCATGCCATCCCAATTTCTACCCCCAAGAACCTCTCTGTTTTGAAAGAGATGAGATCCTGTGTACCACAATATGTATACTACTTGTGTACTACAAATGATTTGACGGCTATACATTATTTGTAATATTATAATTATCTTAATTTTAATAATATATAGCCATTAAATCACATGTGGTACACAATGGTGTACCACTAGGATTTTCTCTCGCTTCTTTAATCAAGTAAAAGACGCAATAAATTAAACAAATTATAGTAACTCAAATTGCTAAATTTACAATGTTAATGTTAGAAATCAAATTGCTAAATTTACAATGTTGGAAACCAAACTGCAAAAATGACCGGGACACAGGTTACTGAAATTTGCCCTATTTTAAATGAAAAGAGAAAATGAGCAATTTAAGCAAATTACATATAATAGATGTTGCGAGACTATGGTAAATTTTTCCCATCATATTAATGAAAATACATGTAGCATACAATATAGCCACCCTATAGTGGGATCCAGGCCTTGTGATCGGACTGTACAACAGTCGGATTTTCTAGCAGATGAGTTACGTTATACAGTAACATGAGATACATATCATAATACGCGTATTAGATTTGGCAGGGAAGAGTATAAATGAGTTACATCTTTTATTACATTAGTTACATTTTATACCAACATAAATCCAACTTCTGTGCAATCTGCACAGGCCATACCTGTATACTATATAGAATATGGAACTGTAGCTACCTGCCTAACTGCCTGCGTTTAGGGACGGTGTTGTGCAAGAAAAGGCTTGAAGGTAAACAGCAGCCCAACGAACGTAATTAGGTTCAATACGAAGAAAATCATTTGATCCCCTGTTTAAATTATGATCAAGTAAAACTTCAGCAAAAACTTCTTCTACTTCATGAGTGCAACCATCATAAAAGAAATGAAACTTCCCACCAACTAACATGAATAACGATGAGAATTAAACCTAATATTACTGTTCCAATACTCCTTCCGTCTCAAATTCATAGTTCTACATGACTTTTTAAACATTTTAAGGTTACATTATAAGTTATGGGAATTTAGTGATTTTGAAACCTTAATTTGAATATGAGACTTGACTTTTTGAGATAAAAAAAAAAAGGGAAATAGGACTATCATTTTGGGACGGAGGGAGTACAATTTCATCAGTATGTACCCGTTATCTGTGAATCATTTTCACTTTACAAAGAATCGGATCTTTCAAAGCTTTTTATTTATATGTACTTATATGATTTCATGTATTAACAGCTTCACAAAGTAAGAAAGACTATTACTGATTCCGACGCGGTATTCTCTGTTGAGAAAATTTTGAGGGAAACTAGTTCCTCCATAAGTTATAAAAAGTCATGTTTTTTTTATAGGGTTTAAGGTTTAGGGTTTAATGTTGTTTTATAGGTTTTAAGGTTTAGGGTTTAAGGTTGTTTTATAGGGTTTAAGGTTTAAGGTTTGAGGTTTAGGGTTTAAGGTTGTTTTATAAGGTTTAAGGTTTAGGGTTTAAGGGTTAAAAACAAGACTTTACTCCCTCCGTTTCATGTGAATTGAGACTTATTTCCCTTTTTGTCCGTTTCACCTCAATTGAGACTGCCCAAAATGGCAAACTTTTTAATATTTTATATTCACACAACCCCACCCATTTAACCCCACTAATTCTCTCTCTTCATTTTCCACCACTCATTTTATCCAACCAACACTACTATTTACCCCACTCATTCTCTCTCTTCATTTTCCACCACACATTCACTACTTTCTCTTAATTATTGTGCCCTTTTTTTTGTCTCAATTCACATGAAACGGAGGGAGTATTGAGGAACTAGTTTCCTCCAAAACGTACTCTTCTCTGTTTTTGGAAGAAACCGACTGCACAAGACAAGGACTAGTTTGCAAGCTTATTAGTCGCTAAAATAGGAACATATTATCAGTAATTTTCACGGAACAAGCACAAAACATCATCCAAAAAAAAACCACTCAATGTTCCTTGACATGTTTGCGTAAAGCGGTCAGCCAGTAAAGCACTTGACAAGTCAAATACTCCCTACATTCTTAATGATAGTCACGTTTGACTACTCAAACATATTAATAACAGAATCTCATTCCTATCCTTAGTGAAGTTCAATTATTACTTCCACTAAGCTCTCTTTTGCAACAACCATGAATTATTCAAGAGATTCATCACAAGGTTTGGAAGTTCAATCATCTTAACACACCAATTTTAGAAATAAGGGACTATTTGTTTGCGACAAACACAAATGGAAAAAGGGACTATTTGTTTGGGACGGAGGGAGTATAAATTAGAAATCCTAACTAAAAGGACCATAACTGAGTGGAATTTCAAACCTGGAAAGAACGAAGCAATTTGACGCTTCTGTGCCCAAGAGAATCTGCAAATGTAAGAAGAAAGTAAATTCATTAGTAAAATGCAACAATCATGAATCAAGTAATCACAGTTTGTGAAATGTCCAGGCATCTGAGATTCTTTAACGTTCAAACAAACAGAAATTGAAGATACTTCAAGAACTAGTCCTTCTACACAAAATTGAGAATATATAAAATTACAAAATTACAAAAAAGGCAAAATTTGACATAGATAATTTGGCTAATTTCTGAGTGAGTTTTTGGCATATAATTCATTTATTGTCTTTCCATTCAACTAAATTACACGGTTAAATTTGGCTAATTTCTGAGTGAGTTTTAAACTTTAAAAGTTACCCTCTAAGTTGGTTTTATTTCCATCACTTCAATGTCTTAACTTTTTGATATGTCCCAGAAGATTACAGTTCACACATTGCTCTATTCCAAAAAAGGCAAAATTTGACATAGATAATGGACAAGTTTGATTTATAAATTTTGAGAACTGCAAAAAAAAAAAAAAAATGGGATTAGATTCACACTTAGCTTTAATTTTTTGAATTTGTACTTTCTCTGTCCTCTAACTTCTACCCACTTGCAATTGTTAACTCATTTCTATGATTTTTTTAACAAGTCTGTAAAGTCAAACTCAGAACTTTATATTGGGACGGAGGGAGTACTAGTCATGCAATCTGAATTCTATTGAATCGACTATGGGGATTAGACACGAATTACATCAAATAGTTATTATTTGTATTCAAATATATAGGTATTTAACTAATTTCGATAATCTAAATATCGGTGTAGTAGTATTTATTTTACATATTTATAGAGCCTGTCAACATGAAGGCCAGTTTAAGTAACCAGATTAGTAAGATGAATTGAGAACAAGAGTTTCCTAGGTAATTCAACTTTCCTTTGAACTTCCATGTTATATAAAATTACAAAATTACAACCATCCCTCCTTCACATGTATCGAGGATGTCACGATTATTGACATAACTAGGCATAAAAAAGGAAAGAAAGAGAGACAGCTCAGATAATTCTGACCAGAGCTCAACTCAATCTTAATCAAAATCACTTGGGTCGCTTTCAGTTTTTGTATATTTTATAAACAATTTACATGAAACACACTCGAAAGAGAGCTCCTATCAGCATAGCATAGCAATTTAACTATGTTTTATACTTTTTTCAGGATCTGAAAATTATGGGTTGTGTTTTTTGGATGAAAAGTCAGCAATAACATCGTACACTAGCATAATCTAAATCATACTCCCTCCGTCCTATAAAAGTGTTCCCATTTAACACTTTTGTTTGGCCGGAAAAAGATGTTCTCAGTTCCATAATTGAATGACTATAACCATTGAACTCCCCACATTATCTTTGTGATAATATGTGTACTCTTTGATTGCTAAAGTTGTGAGTAATATTTACTTTCATCAAAGGTAATCTTAGACAATCATCACCAAAAACTTGGAATAGTCAAATGGGAACATCATTTTGGTACTGAATGAGCAAACACAAGATAAAATAATAAAATCCTTGTATAAAGATCCACGCAACCAAAAATCTGCTGAAATAAATGGACTTACATCACTCCAGCTCCTGCTGGACCAAATGCTTTAGTGACAGACATTGCGGTCAATGAAATGCCATTAGCAGCTCCTCTTTGGTGTTGGGGCTGTAACACAATTGATATCATAAACCAAGACATTGGAGAGGTGAAATTTGTTTCGCAAAGAAAAGTACACTTCGATACTTACAATTGCCTTATTCAACAAGATAAACAATCCTGTCACCAACGACACCTGGATCATATTACATTGTTAAATATTAGAGTAAAAAAGATTTTTTTGATGCAACCATACTACACAAGAAGATACCCAAGATGAATTAATGCACCAAGCCACAATTTTAAAGATAGATGCCTGTATGTAAGTGTCTGAGAGAGAGGATCAATATTACTCCTCCGTCCAATAATAAATTTCACACTTTCCCTTTTGGTCAGTCCCAATATAAATGTTGCGTTTCTAAATTAGGAAAGATTTAGTGCAATTTTACCATTGTACATGCAATGCACAAATACGTAAAACACATTTTTCAAAAACATTGACAAGTCAACTGAGACATTTATTTTGAGACGGAGGGAGTATTAAACAAAGAGTGCATGATATTATTTTTTTAGGAATTGATATGCTAGTGACTACACTTCATATTATCAATATACCTCCCTTCCCATAAAGAAGAAAAAAAATACAGTAAGGGAAAAGGAAACTAAATTTGGTTTGTGGAGCCAAAAGCACAAAGGAAGAGAAAAACTAAATTTGAGTCAATATGGATTTCTTGTGATTCCTTTTTTGAGTAGGTTTAGGGAATTCGGTTTTCTATTTAGATTAGGTTTTGGGCTTTTATCCCTATGTAAATATGTGCAACGGCCATCATCGTGTGCTTGGAAGGGAGAGCCATGATACAAGGAGAGAGCCACAAAAGAGTGTCAAGGAGAGGACCAGGGGCTTAGGAGAGCCCTGAGGGGTACTCCTACAACCTATTGCCATGACCGTGAGATGTGTATACTTGTGAAGGAGAGAAGATATATATGAGAGTGTGTGAACATGGAGTAGCTATGCTCATATCTTATTGATTGCATGTACACAATTGTAAACATCATCATATATTGATTATAACGTATATTTTGGCTTGGCAACACCACCAAATGTATTCATGTGTTGACGAAATGGGTTACCAAATTATTGTGTTATTTCTTTCATTTTAACTGCGTGTTGATTGATTCTTTCCATGTTGGGACTGCTAGTATGGGCTAGGCGGGTATGTTAAACCTCCCCCCCCCCCCCAAATCCTCATGAACTGGTATCAGAGCTCAGGTGGGTGATGCAGGGCTGCCTAGATTTGATTGAAAGGAGGCCGCAATAAGCAGAGATTATGATTGCATTGATATAGATGGCTTAGGTTGCATGAATCCTTATTGATTCAGGTTGCATAGATCCATGTGGTATCAAAGCTGCGCATATTCAAATGGTTCAAGGTTGCATAGATCCATGGGGGACCAAGGGTCAAGGAGATTAGATTGAATCAGTCAGGATCATGGCACAAATCCAATGTGAGATTTGTAGAGATCCATAATGAATTAGGATTGCAAATATCTAGATAGATCAGGTGTTCTAGGGGATTTTGAGGCAGTAAGCATGGGTAGACAAAGATCGCAATGAGAAAACTCATTGAGTGTGAATTTGGGCTACAGGCCAGAAAATTTGAAAGATGGAGACGAGAACGGCATTTGACACTACAGAGGAAACGATGATGCAGGAGAGTGGGAGAGTGGCAAATCTGATATGCCCATGCTTGAGAAGGAGTTCTCCCACAGAACGGCAAGGAGGTTGACACGTGCAGTGACGGGGGTCGTGCATGCATGAATCCTGTCAGATGATTAACAGGTGCTAGATTCAAGTGCTCAAGCGAATCTGGAGTAGCTAACCTGCGAATAGTCACAAGAAAGGGAGACATGTGAGTCAGGACATAGAAGAGACTGTTTTGCAATTGCGTGTTGCGCAACTTCAGGAGAAGATGAGCGATTTCGCAATAGTAGCTCAAGAAATGAGGAGATGTTGTACAGTACCTACAACAACATCAAGGCAACACTTTTTGCAAAAAGAGTATGTGGCTAGCCGATGGGCTACTTTATGGAGGTAACACTTTTAGTGAATCTCATGTTAAGTGGGAGGATGTCAATTCAAGCCAGACGGCAAGGAGGGACGTAGGTCATATGCACCTACTAGAGAGCGAAGGAGAACCACCTGAAGACGATGTAAGAAACAAGGGAGAAGCCATGTTTCAAGGAGAGGCATTGCGAGGAAAGTGAGTTTGTATAGATGGCGAGTAAGAATGGACATGGAGGAATCTAAGAGTGATTGATTTAAGGCATGGGAGATACGGGTTTGGAGATGTTGAAGCAATGCTCGATTTTAACTCGCTTTATTACATGAGTGGAGGCTCGTGTAAGAGTTCAATGCTCGGTGTTCTCATGTTATAGTGTAGAGGGCCATCTTTAGGTAAACTAGGTAAACGATTGACGAGTTTGTGAAACAGGGTCGGTCACAATGTTTGGTGTATTATCCATATATAAATATGTACGACAGTTATAAACATTGTGTGCTTGAAAGAGAGAGAGACATGATACAAGGAGAGAGCCACAAAAGAGTGTGAGAGGACCGAGGGCCTAGGAGAGCCATGAGGGGTACTTCTACAACCTGTTGACATGGCCGTAAGATGAGTGTTGTTCTTGAGAATGAGAGAGTGTGAACAAGGAGAGTAGCCATGCTCCTATGTTAGTGACCGGATGTGGAAAGTTGTAAACATCATCATTTATTGATAATAATATATATTCACGCTTGGCAATGCCCTCAGATGTAGTAATGAATTGACGATCTGAGTCACCAAATTATTACTCCCTCCGTCCCAAAATGATCTTCACGTTTAACTATTCAAACTTTTTAAGGATATGAACACTTGCTTCACTAGCCATGTTGTGTTAATGCACATTTAAGCGTATATTGTATAAATATGAAGAACTTTTTGGGACAATGAGAAATGGCAAATGAGAAGATCATTTTGGGACGGAGGGAGTATGTTTTTTCTTTCATATTATCTGTGTGTTGAATGGTTCTCCCCATGTTGGGACTGTAGCATGGGCTAGGTGGTGAGTGAACCCCCAATCCCCAACAAGATGATTATCTATTCTTATCTAGCTGAGCCTGTCATTGTGCTCAGAGACAAATCACACATTCCCAGAACTTTGTCAATTAATGCTACAGAAGAAACTACTCGTATAATATAAGAAGCACCTGAGAAACTTGTACTCACCGACAATACATTCCTTATCAATGATGCACAATTCAACACCACATGAAGGGTTAACCCTGAAAGCATGGCTATGTATGGATAACTCCATAACAGTGGAATAGACATAACCTGACAAGTGAGAAAATCATGTCTAGGTATGTTAAAGAAGAAGAAAATATATTAACGAACCCCTGATTGTAAAAAAATTGAAGTTTAAGATGATACCGCAGAAAGGCGTGTAACAGCAAGTGGCCCAAGAACCTTCTCAACTGGTGGATACAAAAGAAGTTGGAACACTAGAAGGCCACCACCTGAATAGTTCATGGGTAAATTATTTGAAGTGAAAACGAAGGTCATGAATGGTAAGATTATGATGCTGTCCGTCTAAAAAATCATGCATATTAAAAGGACCTGACACGGACGACAAATACACCCAAAATAGTTGACGTTAGCACATACTCCCTCCGTCCCAAATTGTTGTTCCCTCTTTTTTGACATTAGTACGAAGGAAATTTTAGCTATAATTTAGTTTAATTTAATTATCCTAATGAAAGTATAAAACTTGTTATTATTTGTATTTATACTGGTGTGTCAATAACAAGTTTTATAGTTCATTAGGATAAATAAAATAAACTAGAATTATTACACAAAGTTCCTTCGTACGAAGGTCAAAAAAAAGGGGGAACAACATTTTGGGACGGAGGGAGGGAGTATGATTAACTGAAAAGGGCTTCTGGGGGAGTGGGGAGGTTATACTAGCTGCTAGGATTTTTACCTGAGATAGCAAGAACTGTACCAACATCCTTTGATGAAAAGCTCAATCCTCCGAACTTTTTGTCACTTACTGCCCACAATGAAAATATCTGCAGAACAATGATACACTTTAGAGAGAAAAATGAAGGTAACATCACAAGCTCAAACGAAGTACTGAACTAATATAATACTTAGGAAAATGAGTAGTGGATGAATGCCCATTAAATATGAAACGGACAAAACAGATTTGAGGTTTAAATTTAAAAAGTTTGATCGAATGGAATGAAGAGTGCTTACTTCTGTATAAGCTATCTCTTGAAGTGAGAAAACACAATACACAAAAATAGTTGACATCAGTGGCCAATTCTTGAAAATATCATAATAAGAATTTCTTTTTGCTTTTCCAGTAGTAGTATTTTTCTTCTCCTCAAGTGCATCAGGAGATGCCTCTAATTCTTCAACATCAGACGAGTCCCCTTTCTTACTTATTTTTCCATGATGCATATGCAGCGTTTCCTACAAAAGAAAGGAACAAAAAAGAAGGAAAACCCAAATTACCATCATAAAGTATCATCATGTCCACACACTAGATTGTGTCCTCTGATACATGGGCCTTCAAAATGTCCCCATGCTAGAAGTCTCGTGTTAAACCTACCAAGTTAGAACACGTAATAAGGAAGACTTAAAAATAAACACTTTGGTGGAACAACTTGTATGCCTAATTAAATACCAAGCCCATATGATAGAAATTAGTTTTTGGGGTGGTTAAAGACACCTGTGCCCCTCAAACTTTTGATATGTCAGGGGCACACGTCCACTTGTGTTAGATTTTAACGAATTGTTAGGTCTAGGACTTAATTTGGGTCAATGTGGTACTTGTGGACAATATATGGGACACTAAACTTCAGGACCCAAAGTAGGACACCACTGAGAAACTTGTGGGCAGCAAAACATTTTTGGCCTAGTAAAAATGTTACAGGTATATAATTGATGTCAAAGAGATATACAGGAAATTGTGTAGTTAATCAGCAGCATCATGTATCCTAAATTACCCCAAAAAAAAAAAAAAAAAAAAAAAAAACTTACAGGAAGCCACAAACATAAAGTAAATGCTCCAGCAGCATATAGTGATATTAGAAGGCATGGTAGGAGGTAAGGGAACCTGCATTGTACACAATTGACAAGTGAAAAAATTTGTTACATCTCACAGAATGACACAATGACGATGCAAAAGAGAGATACGACAAAGAATGTTGTAAACTGTCGGGTAAAATACCTGCCAAACAAAGAGTTCTGAGAAAATATATTTGGAAAACTCTCTGCAGGCTAATCAGACAAAGCAATAAAATCATGGTCAGTCTTAATATTTTTTAAAGCAAATATAAATCCACGAGCCATGGTGTGTACAGTTAAAATAAACGGAACCAGAACACAATACTCCCTTTGTCCCGAAATGATCTTCCTACATGTTTTGCTGTTACTACGAAGGTACTTTGAGCACAAATTTTAGGTAAATTTAATTATGCTAATGAAAACTTAAAACTTGTTATTGATACACCATTATAAATACTATCAATAACAATTTTCAGATGTTCGTTAGGATAATTAAGTTAACGTAAATTATTGCTCAAAGTACCTTCGTCAACAAAAAAAGTAGGATGATCATTTCAGGACAGAGGGAGTAAAAGATTGTGAAATATGGGTAGGACTCAGTTGTCCAATATAAGATATCAGCTATTCCATAGTTTAGAGAGTAACAGAAGCAACTAACTGAAAAACAAAAAGCATCTATTGAATTGTATCCGTTTATGATATAAAAAGTTAAATGTAAAGCCGAGGAACAAAAATAAATAACATGTTTTAGGTCAATCAGCTGAAAATAGCAAATCATTTTGGTACATTCGGTTATAATTTCAGCTCAGTTTAAGCATAATTCAGTGTATAAGATATTCATGATTAATCATTTCAGCTCAGTTTAACATAATTCAATGTATACAAGACTTTGTTCGATCATGCCTATTATGATACCACATTATGAAATTCTTTAGTGGTTGGGATTCGATTAAGTCTTTAAAATCATACATGTGACTCTGAAAGTATAGTTTCGATTAAGTCTTTAAAATCATACATGTGACCCTGAAAGTATAGATTCGATTAAGTCGTTAAAATCATACATGTGACTCTGAAAGTAAAGATAACATAAGCATATAATTTATACCTGTGCAAAATATCCTCCAATGGCTGGACCAATAATCAAGCCAATGCCTCGAGAAGTACTAACCTGAAATAAGATTATGACGTCCGAAGTAATAGATGAGAGGCTAAGATGCAAAAACTAATGATAAACAAGAACAGATTACTTACAACTGACAATGCCAGAGCTTGGTACTCATCACTGCATACTTCTGACGCATATGCCTAGAGTGAATTAGAAAACATAAAATACAACAAAGTATAAGCATAGGTTGCAACTTAACCATGTTCAATTGTGATGTTATGAGTGTGTGTGTGTAAAAGAGCTTCAACTTATATTACTCCCTCCATCCCGAAAAGATAGTCCCATCTGGATTTTTATGGTGTGAACTTTGACAAAACATTAATGTCAATCTGATATTCTGATCATCCCAATAAAACTGTAATAATTGTTATTGATAAATCACTTAACGGTTTATCAACTGCATGTTTTAAGATTTCACTATAATAATTAGAATGACATTAATATTTGGTCAAAGTTCACTTAGCTGACCATAAAAAGTCAAATGAGACTAACTTTTCGGGATGGAGTATTTCATAAACCATTTTAGCAATAACCATATGAACCATACCCTTATTGTGGCTAGTAGACCATTAAAAGCCCCAAGAAGAAATCTCATCGACAGTCCCATCCAGTAGGTTGAACTGAGCCCAAAAAGGGTATTAAAAATGACCCTGAATCCATGATTTGAAATGAAACAATTATCAAGAAACTGAAAGTATATAAGCATTTGGCATCCAATGAGTGGAAGTAAGTACGGCTGCTAAGATATCACTGCTTACACTGAAAAGGTGCCAATCAATATTACTGGTTTTCGGCCATATCGGTCCGCAATCAATCCCCAAAAGACAGAAGTCAAAGCTCTTCCGACCATAAATGAAGATCCTATAAACAATAATTGTATATCATAAACATTCATTTAGAAAATGAAAAAAGAACAGAAACAACAACGCAGTTAAATCAGGTATGAAGTTTCAAAACATACCCATAAATCCAGCATAAAACCCAATATCCTCCTCTACTTTTGCGATATGGAAGTCCCTGACCTGCAAAGATAAACCATGCATTCACTTATCTTCACACAAAGATAGAATCTATAGCAAATGACCATTACATAGCGTAATGTACACAATGGATGCTCCATATGACCTGAAAATATAAGGAAAATGGTAGTCTAGCATAGAAAAAAATGAATGGCTTAAGTTTGGAAAGATTACTACTTAGGCTTAATACACATTATTAGTTCTATTTTTCTAATAGCTTAAGTTTTTAGATGTTAGGGCAACTAAGATAGTACAACATCTCGGGTTTGCTAAGATCTTTGGCTTATGTTTAAACCAACCGTTTGCGTGCAAATGTTAGGCCTTAGCTTTCCATAGGTAAGGGACTAAACAAGGGCTTCACCATTCAAGGGGAATTTCGCCTTTCAAATGAATCTGAGGAGGAGAGGCAGGAGAGGCAGGATGTATTAGAAGACTATATAATTCCACAAAAAAGACCACCTACACGAACCCGATGGGACTAAGCTTTCAGATGCATCTATTTGTAAAATTTTGAGGACTGATACTGTTAAAAAGAAAAGTCAAAATAGTTCAATGAGTTCTCTCTGCTTAAGATCTCTAACAAAATGAACATATGGAAGAAGAAATCGATGAAATGTCGTACATAGACTCATAATGTTTGCCAAAGTACACATGTCGACATCACATGGTGTGGCTGTAGGTGTGTACGGGTATCAAGAACATACAGATGCAGGAATTTTTTGATACTATTCCATAAACATGAGAAAGAATTATCATACACCAAGATTCCAAAAGAATGAGCTTCGACACAAACCCCTTCATCAAATACTCTTCAATACAACAACAAACAACAACAAAGCCTTTTATCCCAGTAATCGGGGTAGGCTAGAAGAACCAAAAAGGAGAATCAAATCGGGCCAGGTGTTTGGTAGTAGTCTTCTCTATGCGTTTCTCTCTTTAGTCAGGCCTTCATTTAATTGCTTATCCTATACTCCCTCCGTCCCACCTCACTTGAGACCTAAGTGGTGGGCACAATAACTAAGGAAAAAGAATAAAATAAGGAAAATGTGTGGTAGAAAAAGAAGAGAGAGAGAATGAGTGGGGTTAATAGTAGGTTGGTTGAATGAATTGTGTGGTGGAAAATGAAGAGAGAGAATGAGTGGGTGGGGTAGATTGAATATAAAATTATAAAAAGATTACCATTTTGGGGAGTCTCAAGTGAAGTGGGACGGACCAAAATGGAATTAAGTCTCAAGTGAGGTGGGACGGAGGGAGTATATATTTATGTATGGAGTACTTCTAGTCAAGTCATTTTTGGTAGGCCACGTGCTCTCTTAATGGACAAATCTATCAACTTTACTCGCCAGGTCAGAGGCATCTATAGGCTTGTGTCGTACATGTTCGAACCATCATAAAAAATTTCTCGCAACTTAATATCGATGGATGTCACACGTACCTTGGTACGTATGTCTTCGTTTTTGCTCTTGTCTTTTCTAGTTTTACAACACATCTAACGAAGCATTAGCATCTTTGCTACATGCATTTTATGTATGTGGCTTCTCTTAGGTGCCCTTCAATTTGTCTTATATAATAAAGCTCGTCTTATGGCACTTCTATAAAAAAAAATCCTTTGAGCCTTAATGGCATTTTACGATCGCATTAGCACTCTGATGGCACTTCTCCACTTTGGCCAACCTACTTTTATTCTATGATTGACATCTCTATCTATTTCTCCATTTTTCTGAATGAGAGAATTAAGTATTAAAATAACTATCCATAGGTATCTTATCTCCATCAGGTGTAACAATTCCATCATCCATCAAGTGTACCAATTCCAGAGTGTCGACTCCAACTATTACTAAACATTCCATATATTCGGCCTTCGATCTACTTAATCTTAAACCCCTTGAATATTATCAAATATGCTACCGGTTAATTACGTTCTGGAATACAAAAGCTACTATCAGTGCATACATTCATCAAAAATGCTACCTGTCAATTCCCAAATCTTAATTAACAAGTAAATTAACACTTAGTAGCCACATGGCGCAACACACCTCTAATGTCAAGGACCACAACATGCCAAAGTCCACCAACAAAATCTGACTGAATATTGTAGAATGGTTGCAACTATCCAATACACGAAAATATTGAATACCACTTTTTCAGAATAAACACTTCATGTTCAGACTGAATATTGTACAAATTAGGGGGTGCACTTGCTTTAGGATTAAAGCGTATCCTTTTTAATATCTTCAAGTAAATGCAAGCAGGATGATTTAAATACTTGTCCACGCCAAACCATGAGCTCTGATACCATGTTAAGTTACTCAATCCTTTAAAGAATTAAGCTGTCACACAGGGGCTTAAAGATGTATATCATGCTTCAACATTTAAAAGTAGTTTTGCACAAAACATACTTCTGAATGTCTGTCTACTGAAGCTGATAAAGTGACATGGTTACCAAGCACATGTTATTTTAGCATGAAAACTCCAAAAAGTTATCAGTTCAATCCCCTGTCAACACTCTATGGCTAAGAATATTAAAGTCAAAAGTTCTAGGCTTTGTTGACATTCATGTAAAAGTATATTCATTTCGAAAGGTAATGAACACACGTACCATGAAGTAAAGGAAAGGAAAGAGAGACTGTATGGGAAGAGCTGAAAGATAAGATCACAAATACAAGAAGTTAGAACCAAGAAGACAAGAAACTTTTTCATTTTATTATTATTAGTTATTTACTTTTTATTTATTATTTATCGAGGAAAGAAACAACAAATACAAGAAATCAAAAACCATGCCGTAAGGTAATGCAAACCAAAGATTATGTCATAAAGTTCATGCGATTACAAGCACTAGATCCTTACATACACAAAATCCTATAACCACTTCCCACTAGCACTCACCAGTCACCACCATCAACCACCACCACTTCACCACCATTGTTGCCACTAACCACCACCATCACCGCCACTTACCATAGCAACAATACCACTGCCACCATCATCCACCACCATCACTGCCATTTACCACCATTAACCACCACCACAATTACCAATACCATCATCGCCACTCACCACTACCATTACTACCACTTCCCCACCATCACTACCATCATCAATTCAACACATGTTAATGTTTAAATTATATCACCAACTTTGTCACAATCCCTCTACCACTATCAACACCACTGCCACCAACATCAACACCACCAATATAAAAACCCAACTAAAATAGCAGTGGCAATGGTTGCGGTGAGTAGTGGTAGTGGTGGCAGTTAAGAAGTGGTGGTACTAGCGAGTGGGGTTAATAGATGTAGTAATGATGATAATGTATGTGATGGTTAATGGTGAGATTGGTGGTTGTGGCGGTACATTGGTGGTGAAGGTGGTTTTGATAGTAGTGGTAAGTGGCGGTGATGGTGGTGTCCGTGGTAAGTGGCGATGGCGGTGACGGTAATGGTTGTGATGAGGGTGGTGTTGGTGGTGGTGTGGTGAGTGGCAGTGATGGTGGTGGTGTGGTGAGTGGCAGTGATGGTTGTGGTTAAAATATAAACACTACACTTCATTGATTAATTATACAAATATGCTCTTGTCCAACGGGATCCATGCAAGTATGCCCTTGTAAAATGGGATGCATGCAAATATACCTCTATAATTCAACATCAGTAATTCCATTTGTGATTTATTTATTTTTACATATCACATCCTAATTTCCACCTAGGCTACTTAGTCAGCTATTCCGTTATGTTTTGAATAGAAAATTGGCCAAATAAGCCTCATTTCTTGTTTGTTTAAGAGCAAGAATGTCAATTATTGAATTTAAGGGTATATCTGCATCTTAGAGCTAAGTACAAGGGCATATCAATATTTTTCCGCTCAAATAAACTCCAATAAATTGTGAGTATGAGGTCAAACTTGAAGAAATAAGGACATTTCTACATGTGATCCCCAAGTATAAGGGTAAAAAAAACATGGTTTCTCGCTAAAGTTGAATCAAGTTTAGCTACCATGTGAAAGTTAGTCACGTGAAAATTGGAGCCGGTGCCTCTTGATAGACTGAGTTGAATTAATTTGTCTATAATTGTAATGAAAGTTCTTCACGTCCCGTGTGACAATGTTGACGAAATGATGGCATTGTGAATTACTGAATTGTTAACTTGTATAGTAAGGACAACAAAAATGTTTTTTAATCAACATTCACATTTGAAATTACTATGGGAAGGGAGACTTGAACCATTAAACTTTCCAAAGAAAGGAGAAGGCCTATGCCGTCTGAACAAAATTGGCAAAAAATAAAATAAAAAATAAGTGGGGACAATTGAAATCAATACTCAATTTAGTGACCATAGTATATGATTTTTGCATATATATTTTAATTTAAGTGTTTATATTTAGATCCCAAGTACTCAATAACAACCTCCATAATTTCAAAAAAAAAAAAGTGATTTTTTTCATTTGAAAGTGACATCCCATCTCACATTTCATTCACTTCTTCAAGTGTGTAGAAATTAGCATGTAACTGAATTCGATTCTTGATATTGGTAGGCAATCCACTCAAAAATGCCAAACCAAAAATCAAGCGGGTACAAACTAAAGGAAAAAGAATTCAATAAAAATAACTGTAAACCGACTAAGGTTGTGTTTGATGTATTAAGCACTTGATGCTTGATGCTTAATAAATTGCAAGGTATATTTTGGAGGTAGGGTGTTGAGGTATAGATGTTGGAGGTTACGTGAGGCTCTTAATGATTGAGAATCAAAATCATTGCTTAATCAATAAGAGCCTCATGGAACTTTCAACATGTAGAGCTCAATGTTATCAAGGCACCTTACCTCCAAATTATACCTTGCAATCCATTAAGCATCAAGCATCAAGTGCTTAATACATCAAACACCACCTAAATCAGTACCAAATCCAAACATGACCTCCTAAGAAAGAAACAAATACATCAATTTGCTAATTAATGCTCAAACCGTACCATAAAAAAAAAGGAGATAATTTAGGCAGATTTAATCACGCCATCAGGTTCAAAATACTCCCTCCGGACTCAATTATAAGCAACAAAAGTGGGTTTTTTTTTGGACCTAAATATAAGCAACTCTAAGGGATTTCAAGACTATTTAATACTCTCTTATGGTGATGTTCAAACGGGTTATCCGGCCCGGCCCGGCCCGCCTTTGGTCATGTCCGCGGGCTTGACGGGCTTGACCGGTCCGGCCCTCCCACGGATGGATAAAAGCCCGGCCCGGCCCGTCGTTTTATGTGTGGTCCGGCCCGTCCGTTTGGTCCGGACCGAAAGGTTTACGGGCCAAACGGATTTTGTCCTTTTTTTTTTTAAATCAGAAAAACTTTTAAAAAAATAAAATGACTTAGACTTATTAAAATATATAATATAAATTAAAATACATATAAAAAGTGATTTAATATCTACTTTAATTTGTCTTTTATATTTAAATGGAGTTAGTTATTAAATTTAAGTTATTTGATAATAATTTTATTAAATTTTAAGGCATATAGTCTAGAATTGATTGAATTCTTCATTTAGGAAATAACAAAGTCTTAAAAAAATTACAAAGTCTTCTACATAATAAAGTCATCAAGATAAAAATCTTCAAAGTCTTTAAGATAAAAAAAAGAAAAAAAAAGAAGAAGGGCCAAACGGACACGGGCCAAATGGACCAAGTGATCCGCGGGCTTTAGCCCGGCCCGTGCGTCATTTTCACTGTCCGGCCCATCCTTGTGTCCGCGCGGTCTTGGAGCGGGCTCAGTCCGTGGGCTGACAGGCTCGGACCAACGGGCCTCGGGCCGGCGAGCTTGACGGGCCTCCGTGGACTTCGGTCCATTTTGAACATCACCACTCTCTTATCAAAAATGCCCCTATTTAATTATTCATTTTCAAATACAAGTGCACATTTATTATACATTTAATATGAGGATATATTAGTAATTTTAACATGTTTTTATTATAAAATCAAGACAATTAACTAACTTAACTACTTTCTTAATATGTGTGATTTTAGTTATTTTTGCTTATATTTGAGACCGGAGGGAGTAGCCTTTGCTTTTTAACATTTCATATATATTTAAAGAAAAAATTATTTCTGCAACTTAACAATAATACCAAATTCATCTTTATTAATCATAACTCTCCAACGCTACTTCATTCAAAAAAATAATTACTAATAAAATTAAACAAGTTTAAAGTAAGAACTAAAGTAGAATTTGATTGCTTTACCCTCAGCAAAACAAGTACGTAATTTTATTTTGGACCAGAGAGAGAGGGGGAAATTGACATGTTGGGTAAGAAAATTGATTGAAATTAAAAAAGTGGAGAAAGAGAGAACGAACCAGTGCAAAGGGATACGAGCCAAATATAGGAAAGGAGCTTATAAGGGGCACGAGTTTGGTGTTGTTTGGCACGGTCAGCCTTGCAGCCTGGGCAGTTTTCATAATAATCGGCCTTCTCCTCCGGCTCCAACAACGGCCGTGTAATCGCCGACGACTCCATTAATTATACACAGAGCTAGCGAGAGAGAGAGAGACTCTTGCAGCTCCTCGCTGATTGATCGTCGGTTTAAGTACTGGGAGTAAAATTTTAAAAATTGTAATTGATAAAGCATTAAGTGATTTATCAATAACAATTTTTAAAATTTCATCGTGATCAATAGATTGACACTGATGTTTGGTTAAAAAAAAATTTTTTTACAATAAAAAATTAAATTACGACAATCTTTCTGGGAAATAGGGAATAGGGAAGTAAAAATAATGCGGACTCCCTATGTTATGTCCCACTTCCAACTTATGCTTTTCTTTTTTCTTTTGAGGCTGTCTCGCGTGCGGCGGCGCCGAGCCGAACCGAGCCATGCCCTATTTTTTTTTTTTTTTTTTTTTTTTTGCCCATTTTTTTTTTTTTGGCCCCACAACCTTTTTTCCTCCCACCAAAAGTAACACTTCTTATAACTAAATGTAACACTTTTGTTTTTCAAATGTAACACCTTTTTTTTCAAAAATGTACCACAATTTTGATGCAATAGATTAAAGATAACAAAAAAATTAACGACTAAATTAATGTAACACTTTTTATAAAGGAATGTAACATTATTTTTTCAAATGTAACACTTTTTTTTTTCAAATGTAACACTTTTTTCCCCCAACATTAACATAGGATTGACAACTAAACTAATGTTACATTTTATAAAAAATGAATGTAAACATTTTTTTTCTCAATTGTAACATTTTACATTCTTAAATGTAACATTATATATGAAATGTAACAATTTTTTATTGGGAAAGTAACAATTGAAATGCAAACCCATTTTTTTTTTTTTATAAAAACTGTTGTTACATTTAACAGTAAAAAAGTGTTACATTTTGAAGATGAAAGTGTTACTTTTATCAGAACAGAGTGTTACATGTTAGCTGATGAGCAACTCAAACTTTTAGTGTGTAAAAAAATATGTTTTTTTTAAAAAAAAATCAAACCATATCATGACCTATGTAGTTTTATTCGTCTCGTCGAGACGAACAAAACCGTATTTTTAATTTTTTTTTTCTGAGTTATACATTGCAAGATATAGCATTTTAAAGTTATTGGGTTTTTTTGAAAAAAAAAATGGACACATGGCAGCGATCTGTGAAGTGGGAGGGGAGGATCTGGCCGTCGGCTGTAGCATACGAGGCGCGCGCGCGAAGCAGCGGAGGGACCACCCTGCCGCACGGCGTACATCCGCCGATGTACGCGAGAATTTGTCTTTTCTTTTAGCAAACAATAAATTGTATTTCACGATTAAAAACGAGATGACCCTCTATAAAAGCTGGAGGCTTACACTAAATTTCAATAGCATTACCAATTCTTAACCTATTACAACGATATTTTCGATCTAAATTTTGAGATGTTCAGATTCTTCCCAAAGTAAAACTTGGACACTTCCTTAATCCGGCATTCAAGAAATCTCCCATCGGGTAATATGTTGCACTGAGCATTTCACATGCAGAATCCGGGTTGTCGAGAAAATGCCTACCAACAATCTCAAGATTCACGAACAATCCTTGGATGATTGGACTGATGGGGAAAAAAATTGTTGATGGAATTGTTGAAGAAGGCGGCAAGAGAGAGAAGAGAAAACGGTTTGAAATAGCGGAGTAGTATTATTTTGACAGAAAAGGTACTTTCCAATAAAAAAAAACATAAGCATCAGTACCTACTTATGTGGCCACATGAATTAATAGCCATGTGACTAAAAACTAAAAAGAGAAAATATGATAAAAATAGTAATTGTGTTATAAGCAAAATCTTAATAGAGAATACTTCCTCCGTCCCAGTTCACTTGACACTTATTTTCATTTTGATCTGTCACAGCTCACTTGACACTTCCCAAATAGCCTACTTTTTATATTTTTATATTCACTTTACCCCACCACTCATTCTCTCTTTACATTCTCTACCACTCATTTTATTCAACTAACACTACTATTTACTCCACTCATTCTCTCTCTTCATTTTCTACCACACATTTTCTTTATTTTATTCTTTTTTCTTAGTTATTGTGCCCACCCCTTGAGTGTCAAGTGAGGTGGGACGGAGAGAGTATTTTATTTCAAGACTATTATAGAGAGAGTATACAAGAGAGAAAGATAGAAGTTAAGAACTTATGAAGTCTATTGAAATGAAAACTAGAGTCTACTATTTATAGGTGGAAATTGGTTTCCTCTGCAAGCTTCCATAAGGATAAACATTATCATTTAGTAAGGCTTCCTTAGAAAGCTTCTCTGAAAATATTTACCAAGCTTCCCTAATAAGCTTCACTGAAGATATTTAAAAAGCTTCCCTAGTAAGCTTCCCTGAAGATATTTACAAAGCTTCCCTAGTAAGCTTCACGGAAGCTTATCTTGTAAACTTCCGATTCAAAGGACATCCACACAATAATATATTATAACACTCCCCCTTGGATGTCCGCTGCTAAGATATTTGTGTTGCACGTATTGCCTCATTAAAAACCTTCCGAGCAAAAACTCTGTGGGAAAAATAATCTCGAAGGAAAAAAGTACAACGAACAATCTTTTCAATCAACACTCATTGCCTCATTAAAACCTTGGCGGGTAACAAAACTCAGTGGGAAAAGTAACCCCGCACGAAGGAAAAATAGTACAATGTAATCATAGCATCTTCTGGATACTCCCCTGAATAAAACATTACTCAAGATCTCTTAGTTGCCTCATTCCAATATCATGCACTAATTTCTCAAATCTTGGAGTTGGTAATGACTTCGTAAGCAAGTCCACAAGATTGTCATTTGAACAAACTTGTTGAATATCAATTTCACCATTTTTCTGAAGATCGTGAGTGAAGAAAAACATTGGTGATATGTGCTTTGCTCTGTCTTCTTTGATATATCTACCCTTGAGTTGAGTTATACATGTTGTATTGTCTTCAAATAATGTTGTTGAACTTTTTTCATCTAAAGCTAATCCACACGTCCCTCGTATGTGTTTAATCATTGATCTTAACCAAACACATTCGCGGCTTGCTTCGTGGATTGCTATAATTTCGACATGATTTGATGAAGTGGCGACTAACGTCTGTTTCGTGGAACGCCATGATATAGTTGTAGATCCAGTTATAAATAAATAACATGTCTGAGATCGAGCCTTATGGGGATCAGATAAATAACCTGCATCTGCATAGCCAATAAGCTGTGATCCACAATTATATGAATAAAATAAGCTCATCTCAGTAGTTCCTCAGAGATAACAAAATATGTGATTTATTCCATTCAAATGTCTTGGTGTTGGATTGGAACTATATCTTGCTAATAAATTGACTGAGAAGGCAATATCAGGTCTTGTATTATTAGCGAGGTACATTAATGCACCAATTGCACTAAGATATGGTACTTCTGGACCAAGAACTTTTTCATTATTCTCTCGAGACCGAAACACGTCCTTTTCACATCAAGTGATCGAACAACCATTGGGGTACTCAATGGATGTGCTTTGTCCATATAGAAACGTTTCGGGACGTTTTCTGTATAAGTTGATTGATGGAAAAGTATACCTTGTTTAAGGTACTCGATCTATAGGCCCAGACAAAACTTTGTCTTTCCCAAATCTTTCATCTCAAATTCTTTCTTTAAGTAATTAACAGCTATTGAAAGTTCTTCTGGACTTCCATTAATATTTAGATCATCAACATAAAAAACAATTATTACAAATCCTGAAAACGACTTTCTAATGAAAATACACGGACAAATAGGATCATTTGTGTATCCTTCTTTTGTCAAGTATTCACTAAGACGGTTATACCACATTCGTCCTGATTGTTTTAAACCATACAAAGATCTTTGTAATTTAATAGAACAAACTTCCTGGGAGTTTAAATTGCATGCATCAGACATCTTGAATCCTTCTGGGATTCTCATATAAATATCATTGTCAAGTCTACCATACAAATATGCAGTGACAACATCCATTAAACGCATATCAAACTTTTCATGTATTGCCAGAATAATGAGATAACGAAATGTAATTGCATCCACCACAGGAGAATATGTCTCCTCATAATCAATTCCAGGTCTTTGCGAAGATCCTTGTGCAACAAGACGTGCTTTATATCTTATTACTTTGCCTTCTTTATTTCGTTTTCGCACAAAGACCCATTTGTACCCTACTGGTTTTACACCTTCAGGTGTACGGGCTACAGGTCCAAAAACCTCACGCTTCTCAAGTGAGTTTAATTCTGCTTGAATTGCATCTTTCCATTTTGGTCAATCATTTCTGCATCGACACTCGTCGATACACCTTGGTTCATGATCCTCGTTATTTTCCATAACATTAAGAGCTATATTATATGCAAAAATATTATCGAAAATTGTTTCCTCTCGGTTCCATATTTTTCCATTATTGACATAACTGATCGAGATCTCATCATTCTCAATGATTTCAGGTACCTGAACTTCTTCCGGAAGTATTTGATCAGATTTGTCATGTATCTCTTCATGATATTCATTTACCTCGACGAGGTTTTTCTCACAATTTGCTCCTTTTTTTATTTTGAGGATTTTTGTCTTTAGAACCGATAGGCCTTCCACGCTTCAGGCGTGGTTTGTATTCATTAACGGATTGTCCAATCGGGACGTCAAACCGTATAGGAGCATTTACAGCTGGAACATGTGACTTTGTCACTCTTTTTAGGTCAGTAAATGCGTCTGGCAATTGATTCACTATTTCTTGCAAGTAGATTATCTTTCGAACTTCTAGTTCACATTGCTTTGTACGAGGATCAAGATGATATTGCAACGTATTCCACTTGATTTCCTTTTCTAGCTTATTATTTTCTCCCCCTAATGTTGGGAATATTTTTTCATCAAAATGACAGTCAGCAAAACGTGTCGTAAATAGATCTCCTGTTAATGGTTCAAGATATCTTATAATAGAAGGAGAATCATACCCAACATATATCCCCAATCTCCGTTGGGGTCCCATCTTGGTGCGTTGTGGTGGAGCAATTGGAACATATAGCTATAGACACCCTATTTTGAACTCACATTTATGATTACACTGCTCTTATGTCTCGCCTTTGTGTTTGGATGAAAACTCGTTAGTTTCATCATGTTTCGTTAAGTTTCTAACTGACCCCGTTAGTCAAGGGCTAAAATGAACAAATGAAACTGACAGAAGGACAAAAGAGTACTTTTGAACTGGATATCTCGTACGAGACATTGGATGTCTCGTACGAGACATCTCCTGCTGTTTCGGGCTTAATTCACTTTCCTTCTCCGTCCCGATCACTTTCTTGGCCAGCACTCTCTTAATCCAGGGAATATCTAATAGGAGACTTCCTAGGTGATTTCCTACTAATTTCCTTACCTAATTAAACCTCTCAACCTCTAGACTTGGTCCCTAAGTAATCTAAACCTATAAATAAAGAGTCTCTCAACCCTAGACTCTCCTAATGGTCCCTAATCACCTCCTACACAACTAACAACTCTCTAATCAGCCTCTCTCACTCTAATCCCGTTTTTCCACTCCCCTCACACCAAAACACCATCAAAAACTCATATTTTCAAGTCACAAACATCACAAAACACTTGGATCTTCAAGGCCTTAGTCAAGGCCATCAATTGGAATCTCAAGAACGCTTTAGGTAAACTCCTATGCTTTTAATATCTACTTCTCGTCTCCTTCTTTGTTTTAGAGTAGTGTAATCCCATCAAAAGGATCAGCCTAGAGCCTCTCCAATTCATGGAGATGGTCTCGAAGCACATGTCCGACATTCCAAATAAATAAGAAATTTTTTATTGGCTTTCTTTGTACATAACTTGCATAAATTCCAAGATGATGATGATGATGTTTTCGTAGCAAGACCAATCCTAGATTGGGTAGATTGGGTGCTCTTTGACCTTCCTAATCCATAACTTGTTGGTGTTGTATGCTCTAGGCACGTTATGAGAACGATTAATGTTATCTATTGATTATGGTTTTAATAAAGATATTGAATGTTTGATTATTATATTCTTTGCAAGTTTATTATAATAGCCCCCATCCCTGATAATTATGATTAATTGTTAGTATAAGTTTGATAGATAATCATATGTTGATTATGGTGTATGGAATACAATTAAACTTATGGGTATTTGTTGGAGAACAAATACTGGATTGACCCGTATGAGATTTATGTCATGGTCACAATGTCATAATCAAGTCTCATATAGTTATATTACTGGAATCTTTAGACTTGAGGTTATTACAGTCTTCCACTTGATGAACATTATGTTTGACATATTCAAACGTTACCCCTAACCGGGTAGTTATAAAGAATATGATTGGCATAATCGGAATCATGTAGAGAAGAGTAATAAGCCAAGAAATGATTTGTTCCTCGTCAAGAGAGATGTCAAGCTTTGGCCACTCGATGAATGGTATTGATGAAATGCATGGCCGTGCTCAAATGAGATTTGTCTTATCAATACATTCGGGATCGAGAAAGCATTGGACTATGTAAGTTGACCATTGACCATGGCTTTGTTGGGTTTCGATCAAACATGCGCAGCGGAATAAAGCATTTAAAATTTTAATGAAACCCAAAGCCATGTATCCGTTCATGTGGTTAAGTCAAATACAACAAGATGAATAGAGGAATAACTAACCCTTGATGGCTATGAATTTCTAGCTTTTGAACTTGGTGGAGATTTTGAAACTTGATTAAGAACGCGAACCTTGAAGATGATGAGCTTCACCCTCTAGCGGTATCCACACCACGAACGAATATCAAGTAACTTCTTGATCTTGGTTGCTAGACCAAATTATGAAACACACTTTCACAATTGCAAGAACTATACGGAATTATGAATATTCTTGTTCTTCACTTTTGGGATCTTAGAACAAGAAAAATAACCTCTCAAAACCTTATGGAGGCACTCACAATCATATGTCTAATGGCTGCTGAAAGGATCTTTAAATAGGTCCCAATCCTTAACCCTTAAGGACTTAGGAATCCTAAATCCCGTCACCAAATTAGGCAACAAGGAATTCTGGCCGACTTGACTGGCACGGTCGTGCCCTATAAACTGGCACGGTCGTGCCATCAGGTCCGCGTGATTTCCCCCAGTCGACCAATTTCGGCACGGTCGTGTCAAACATGTCGACAGATTTGCCTTGGTTTGGATTTATGGCACGGCCGTGCCATTTTAAGGCGCACGACCGTGCCAGAGCCAAAACCTGACATTTTTCCATAATTCCAATTTAGTCCTTTATGATTCGTTCTATTTTGTGTGACCCTCTAGGATTACACTAAGTTGGTAATTGGCTCAAACATGAACCCATAAGATATGATTAGGTTCTAGCAAACCGTCATACCTATCCAAATAGTGTAACTAGATACAATTTCGCATTCCTTTAGAATATGTCACAATCCCTTTGTCCACGATGTCATTGAACACAAGTCATGGTCAAACAGTCAACTTGTTTTGTTCAATACTTTCTCTATTCCGAATATGTTGATAATTCAAATGCTATTGATCCAATCAATCCATTTGAGTCCGGCCGAACATTTCATCAACATCATTCCTTCGAGGGGCCCAAGCTTGACATCTCTCCGTGGAGGGACAAATCCATTTAGCTTATTATTCTTCCCAACGGGAATCCGATTATGCCAATCATACCCTTTATAACTACCGTGTTAAGGTAGCGTTTGAATATGTCAAACACAATGTTCATCAAGTGGAAGACTATAATAACTTCATGTCTAAGGATTCAAATGACATAACTAATATGAGATATATGTACGACATAGACCATGACATAAATCTCATGCAGCGGGTCAAGTCCAGTACCTTGTTCCAAACAAGTACCCATAAATCTAACATGATCATCCCATGATCATTTAGCCTTTATACTAGTGCTTAACAAGCACTAGGGACGGGGATTATTATAAGTAAACATGAACAACAATAATAATCAAAGCATCTCTTTATTGATATGAAATAAATGATAACAATTACAACGTTTATTAAACGTGCCTAGGGCACCACTACCAACAATCTCCCACTTGCCCTAGGCCCAATCTCCCATGTATCTAATACCCATGGACCTAACATGACCATCATGTTTAGCTTGTGGAAGTCCCTTTGTTAGCGGGTCCGCAACATTGTCATCAGTAGGTACTCTGCATATATTTACGTCTCCCCTATCAACGATCTCTCGAATGATATGAAAACGCCTAAGTATGTGTTTGGATTTCTGATGTGCTCTTGGTTCCTTTGCTTGAGCAATAGCACCATTATTGTCGCAATAAAGGTCTATTGGACTAGCAATACTAGGAACCACTTCAAGTTCAGTTATGAACTTCTTAATCCAAACAGCTTCCTTTGCAGCATCCGATGCAGCAATATACTCAGCTTCTGTTGTAGAATCAGCGGTTGTACTTTGCTTGGAACTCTTCCAGCTTACAGCTCTACCATTTAACATAAACACAAATCCCGATTGCGATCGGCTATCATCTTTGTCGGTTTGGAAGCTTGCATCCGTGTAAGCATTTACAACGAGATCATCTTCCATTCCTCCATAGACCAAAAACGAGTCTTTAGTTCTTCTCAAGTACTTAAGAATCGCTTTTACAGCTATCCAGTGATTTTCGCCAGGGTCGGATTGGTATCTACTTGTCATGCTCAAAGCATAAGACACATCCGGCCTAGTACAAATCATGGCATACATGATGGACCCAATTGCCGAAGCATATGGAACATCATTCATTTTCTTACGCTCATCGTTTGTCTTAGGACATTGAGTCTTGCTTAGAGAAACTCCATGTAACACGGGCAAGGTCCCTCTCTTAGAGTTTTCCATACGGAATCTTCTAATGACCTTGTCAATGTATGTACTTTGGCTTAAACCAAGCAGTCTCCTTGATCTATCTCTATAGATCTTAATGCCAAGAATATATGCGGCTTCACCCATATCTTTCATTGCAAAACACTTTCCTAACCAAGTCTTCACAGACTGAAGTGTAGGAATGTCGTTTCCAATGAGCAATATGTCATCCACATATAAAATAAGGAATAGCACTATGCTCCCACTAATCTTCTTGTATACACAAGACTCATCTTCGTTCTTGATGAAACCAAACTCTTTGACCGATTCATCAAAACGGAGATTCCAACTCCTAGAAGCTTGCTTCAATCCATAGATGGATCTCTGCAATTTGCATACCTTAGAATCTTGTTCAAAACCTTCTGGTTGTGTCATATACACATCCTCTTGAAGTTTTCCATTCAGGAAAGCGGTTTTGACGTCCATCTGCCATATTTCATAGTCATGATATGCGGCAATGGCAAGCAAAATTCTTATAGACTTGATCATTGCTACGGGTGAAAAGGTCTCATCATAGTCAATACCATGAACTTGCCTATAACCTTTCGCTACAAGACTAGCTTTGTAAGTATGCACCTTCCCATCCATGTCAGTCTTCTTCTTGAAGACCCATTTGCATCCTATGGTTTTTACACCTTCGGGCGCATCAATCAAATTCCAAACTTGATTGTCTTGCATGGATTGCAATTCGGATTCCATGGCTCCAAGCCACTTGTCCGAATCAGGAGAAGACATCGCCTCTTGGTAGGTTGACGGTTCATCATTCTCAATGATTTCTACCTCATTACTATCCGTTACGAGAAATCCATATCTCTCGGGCTCGGATCGTAACCTACTAGATCTGCGAGATGCTTGTGTATTTTGAACAGGTTCCACAACTCCTTGTGGTTCTTGTTCTTGTTCCACTATTGGTTCAATGTTATTTTCTGGGTCACGAATTTCTTCAAGATTTATTTTACTCCCACTGATTTCTTTGGAGAGAAACTCTTTCTCTAGAAAGACACCAGTTCGGGCAACAAACACTTTGTTGTCCTTTCGGTTGTAAAAGTAATATCCTTTAGTTTCCTTAGGATATCCCACGAAAATACATTTATCAGATTTGTGTGCAAGTTTGTCTGAGATAAGTCTTTTGACAAAACTTCACAACCCCAAATCTTCATGAAAGATAGACAAGGCTTCTTTCCGCTCCACATCTCATATGGAGTCTTTTGAACCGATTTAGTTGGAACACGATTTAGTGTGAAAGCAGCGGTTTCTAGAGCGTAACCCCAAAAGGATATTGGAAGATCAACTTGACTCATCATTGATCGAACTATGTCTAACAAAGTCCGATTCCTCCTCTCGGACACACCATTCCATTGTGGTGTTCCCGGTGGAGTCAATTGTGAAACTATTCCACAATTCTTTAGATGATCATCAAATTCTTGACTTAAGTATTCTCCACCTCGATCTGATCGAAGTGCTTTTATACTTTGCCAAGTTGTTTTTCTACTTCATTTTGAAATATTCTAAATATCTCAAATGCTTCACTTTTATGTTTCATTAGGTAAACATACCCAAATCTACTATAATCATCAGTGAAGGTTATGAAGTATTGAAATCCTCCCCTAGCATTGCTACTTAATGGTCCGCATACATCGGAATGTATCAACCCCAATAAGTCGCTTGCCCTTTCACCCAACTTGGTAAAAGGTGTCTTAGTCATTTTTCCAAGAAGACACGACTCACAAGTATCATATGACTCTAAGTCACATGAACCCAAAAGTCCGTCCCCATGGAGTTTTGAGATACGCTTCTCATTAATATGACCAAGACGGCAATGCCACAAATAATATGATTTACATCATTAGGTTTAGATTTCTTATTTACATGATAGACATTATTCTCATTCTTGACATCCAAGATATAAAGGCCATTAAATGAATTAGCAATACCATAAAGCACATCATTTAAATAAATAGAAAATTTCTTATTCTCAATAAGAAACTTAAAACCTTCATTATCCAAACAAGAAATTGAAATAATATTTCTGCTTAAATCCGGAACATAATAACAATTGTTCAAAACAAGAATTAATCCGGAAGGTAAAGTGACTTCATAAGTCCCTACGGCTAATGCAGCAACTCTTGCTCCATTTCCCACGCGTAGATCTACTTCACCTTCTTTAAGCAGTCTCCTATTCCTTAGTCCCTGCACATTTAGACAAATGTGAGAACCACATCCGGTATCCAATACCCAAGAATCAGTGGTAGAAAGGAGAATATCTATCATATAGATACCTGAAGTCGACGCAGCCTTGCTGCTCTTCTTCTTCTTTTGCTCTTCAAGAAAGCCTTGCAATTACGTTTTCAATGACCAATTTCTTGACAATGGAAACAATTGCATCATTTTGTGTATCGGGTTTTGCCTCAGAAGCCTTGGCAACCTTTGCCTTGCTTATCTTGGGTTTGACAACTTTTGCCTTACCCTTGCCTTTGGCACCAGGCTTCTTCCCATCGTGAACCAAGAGCACAGGGAGAACCTTTCTCCACAATTTTCATCTCTGCAGTTTTGAGCATCCCATGCAACTCAGAGAGATTCTTATCCATTCCATGCATGTTATAATTCATTACAAACTAATTATAACTTTTAGGCAATGAATTAAGAATGAGATCCGTGGCTAGCTCCAATGGGATTGGATAGCCAAGTTTCTCAAGGTGCTCTACATAACCTTTCATTTTAAGAAAGTGAGGACTCACTTGTTGCCCTTCATTCATTTTACTAGTAGTGAATGCAACAATGGTCTTGTACCTCTCTTGCCTAGCTTGCTCTTGAAACATAGTTCTCAACTCCACGCCTATCTCATAGGCTTCCAAATGTTCCAAACTTTGTTGGAGTTTTGAACACATAGCAGCAAGCATGAGACAACTTACATCTCTAGAATCATTACGATGTTTCTTGTAATTGTCCCTTTCTACCCTAGGGGCAGTAGGCGGTGGTTCAGCAGGGAGAGGCCCATCGAGAATGTACAACTTATCTTCTTGCCTAAGAACGATTCTTATGCTACGGATCCAATCCATAAAGTTGGTACCATTCTCTTCGAGCTTATCCTTCTCAAGGATCGATCGCAACGACATTGATTGAGTGTTATTAGTCATTATCTACAAATATGCAAAATTTCCAAAATTTAATAAGTACCGGTTTTCATTAAAGAGATAAATAATGTATTTTTCAAACAAAATACTCCCACTAAATTATATAACCTTCATATACATCCAATGTATAATATAATTCAAATGGGTTAAGATCCAACTTTAATTTAATTTCAAGTCCGCTATGGCGGATTACACAAAATTAAATTAATTAGGTAGACAACTCTTGTCAATCATATCTCATATGACTCTTAGTTCCTTTTATGAGATTCTTTAAGAAATCAAATTTCAAAAAGCATGTTAAACCTCATCTTTGCCTAGGCCCAAAACTGTTTTGACGCCCAATTAAGTCTAACCATTTTAAACGCATAGTTAATGTGTCCCGCTAGGGCGTGCCCACATTATCTATTTTGCTCATACATAAATAAATTTAATGCACCTCGCTAGGGCGAATCTACATTAAAATTACTCATGTACTAACAAGTGTTTTAATCATGGCATGGCAATAAAAGACTTAAAACTTTCTTTGAAGGTTCATCACATATAGCATATAACACATTTATGAGCACATAATATAAACATGTTACACATCAAGTTTAGCCACTAAATTAAGCTCCATTAATTTAAGCATAATATTTATGTGTCATTAGTTTCTCTATAATTATGAGGATGAGACTATTTGAACTTTGGTTATCATCTCCAAATCAAGACAACAAGAAGTGCGACCGAAACTATCCATATGGCATCCACAATTCCGCACTTATTCAGAAACCAAGAAAGTAGTCCATGTGGCCGAAACTAAGCAATAGATGGTCTCGATGAACGTAGGCCAATTGCATTCACAATTCCACATGGATCTCCAATCTTTGAATCAAGAACTTTGTTTCTTAATTTTAAGCATTATGAACTCTTCATAATTCTAACTTCAATTTATCTTTGAAACTTCGATTGCGATCAAGTTTGGGAAAACACAATCTCGATGAACGTAGATTAGCCATCCAAACTTGAACCAATCTTAGACTCACAAGACTAAAACAAATAGGAAATTTAAGCCCAAATCCACACCCAAGACCCAGCCTACCCCGCGCCAAACCCTAGGTCCGGCCGGGTCAAGGTATGGGTCCGGTCGGACCCTTCCGAAAATCAAAATTTTAAGTTCCAAAATTTGTTCCAAAATTTGTCTCAAATTGTTTTTCCCGATTCAATAAGGATTTGGTGTTCTTGGTGATCCAATCACTATGATCAACAAAACCTTGAATAAACAATTTATTCTTGAATCCCTAGAATATCAAAACTTTGATCCAATCAAAAATTGATAATCAAAACAATTTTAAATCCACCATAATTTTTATTGCGATTGAATAGTGCGATTAAAGTTTCTAAAACAATAAACCACATAAAATCATATAACACATAAACATCACGTAATCCAATATTCATATCATGCTAGGCACATAAACAATTTATATACACACAACATGATCTTAGTATTGAAATAATCAACATGAACGTGGCTCTGATACCACTGTTGGTTTTTCGATCAACATGCGCAGCGGAATAAAGCATTTAAAATTTTAATGAAACCCAAAGCCATGGATCCGTTCCATGTGGTTAAGTCAAAATACAACAAGATGAATAGAGGAATAACTAACCCTTGATGGCTATGAATTTCTAGCTTTTGAACTTGGTGGAGATTTTGAAAACTTGATCAAGAACGCGAACCTTGAAGATGATGAGCTTCACCCTCTAGCGGTATCCACACCACGAACGAATATCAAGTAACTTCTTGATCTTGGTTGCTAGACCAAATTATGAAACACACTTTCACAATTGCAAGAACTATACGGAATTATGAATATTCTTGTTCTTCACTTTTAGATCTTAGAACAAGAAAAATAACCTCTCAAAACCTTATGGAGGCACTCACAATCATATGTCTAATGGCTGCTGAAAGGATCTTTAAATAGGTCCCAATCCTTAACCCTTAAGGACTTAGGATCCTAAATCCCGTCACCAAATTAGGCAACAAGGAATTCTGGCCGACTTGACTGGCACGGTCGTGCCCTATAAACTGGCACGGTCGTGCCATCAGGTCCGCGTGATTTCCCCAGTCGACCAATTTCGTCATGGTCGTGTCAAACATGTCGACAGATTTGCCTTGGTTTGGATTTATGGCACGGCCGTGCCATTTTAGGCGCACGACCGTGCCAGAGCCAAAACCTGACATTTTTCCCATAATTCCAATTTAGTCCTTTAAGATTCGTTCTATTTGTGTGTGACCCTCTAGGATTACACTAAGTTGGTAATGGGCTCAAACATGAACCATAAGATATGATTAGGTTCTAGCAAACCGTCATACCTATCCAAATAGTGTAACTAGATACAATTTCGCATTCCTTTAGAATATGTCACAATCCCTTTGTCCACGATGTCATTGAACACAAGTCATGGTCAAACAGTCAACTTGTTTTGTTCAATACTTTCTCTATTCCGAATATGTTGATAATTCAAATGCTATTGATCCAATCAATCATTTGAGTCCGGCCGAACATTTCATCAACATCATTCCTTCGAGGGGCCCAAGCTTGACATCTCTCCGTGGAGGGACAAATCCATTTAGCTTATTATTCTTCCCAACGGGAATCCGATTATGCCAATCATACCCTTTATAACTAACTACCTGTGTTAAGGTAGCGTTTGAATATGTCAAACACAATGTTCATCAAGTGGAAGACTATAATAACTTCATGTCTAAGGATTCAAATGACATAACTAATATGAGATATATGTACGACATAGACCATGACATAAATCTCATGCAGCGGGGTCAAGTCCAGTACCTTGTTCCAAACAAGTACCCATAAATCTAACATGATCATCCCATGATCATTTAGCCTTTATACTAGTGCTTAACAAGCACTAGGGACGGGGATTATTATAAGTAAACATGAACAACAATAATAATCAAAGCATCTCTTTATTGATATGAAATAAATGATAACAATTACAACGTTTATTAAACGTGCCTAGGGCACCACTACCAACAATCTCCCACTTGCCCTAGGCCCAATCTCCCATGTATCTAATACCCATGGACCTAACATGACCATCATGTTTAGCTTGTGGAAGTCCCTTTGTTAGCGGGTCCGCAACATTGTCATCAGTAGGTACTCTGCATATATTTACGTCTCCCCTATCAAACGAATCTATCGAACTGATATGAAAACGCCTAAGTATGTGTTTGGATTTCTGATGTGCTCTTGGTTCCTTTGCTTGAGCAATAGCACCATTATTGTCGCAATAAAGGTCTATTGGACTAGCAATACTAGGAACCACTTCAAGTTCAGTTATGAACTTCTTAATCCAAACAGCTTCCTTTGCAGCATCCGATGCAGCAATATACTCAGCTTCTGTTGTAGAATCAGCGGTTGTACTTTGCTTGGAACTCTTCCAGCTTACAGCCTACCATTTAACATAAACACAAATCCCGATTGCGATCGGCTATCATCTTTGTCGGTTTGGAAGCTTGCATCCGTGTAAGCATTTACAACGAGATCATCTTCCATTCCTCCATAGACCAAAAACGAGTCTTTAGTTCTTCTCAAGTACTTAAGAATCGCTTTTACAGCTATCCAGTGATTTTTCGCCAGGGTCGGATTGGTATCTACTTGTCATGCTCAAAGCATAAGACACATCCGGCCTAGTACAAATCATGGCATACATGATGGACCCAATTGCCGAAGCATATGGAACATCATTCACTTTTCTCACGCTCATCGTTTGTCTTAGGACATTGAGTCTTGCTTAGAGAAACTCCATGTAACACGGGCAAGGTCCCTCTCTTAGAGTTTCCATACGGAATCTTCTAATGACCTTGTCAATGTATGTACTTTGGCTTAAACCAAGCAGTCTCCTTGATCTATCTCTATAGATATCTTAATGCCAAGAGATATATGCGGCTTCACCCATATCTTTCATTGCAAAACACTTTCCTAACCAAGTCTTCACAGACTGAAGTGTAGGAATGTCGTTTCCAATGAGCAATATGTCATCCACATATAAAATAAGGAATAGCACTATGCTCCCACTAATCTTCTTGTATACACAAGACTCATCTTCGTTCTTGATGAAACCAACTCTTTGACCGATTCATCAAAACGGAGATTCCAACTCCTAGAAGCTTGCTTCAATCCATAGATGGATCTCTGCAATTTGCATACTTAGAATCTTGTTCAAAACCTTCTGGTTGTGATCATATACAATCCTCTTGAAAGTTTTCCATTCAGGAAAGCGGTTTTGACGTCCATCTGCCATATTTCATAGTCATGATATGCGGCAATGGCAAGCAAAATTCTTATAGACTTGATCATTGCTACTGGGTGAAAAGGTCTCATCATAGTCAACAATACATGAACTTGCCTATAACCTTTCGCTACACAAGACTAGCTTTGTAAGTATGCACCTTCCCATCCATGTCAGTCTTATTCTTAAGACCCATTTGCATCCTATGGTTTTTACACCTTCGGGCGCATCAATCAAATTCCAAACTTGATTGTCTTGCATGGATTGCAATTCGGATTCCATGGCTCCAAGCCACTTGTCCGAATCAGGAGAAGACATCGCCTCTTGGTAGGTTGACGGTTCATCATTCTCAATGATTTCTACCTCATTACTATCCGTACGAGAAATCCATATCTCTCGGGCTCGGATCGTAACCTACTAGATCTGCGAGATGCTTGTGTATTTTGAACAGGTTCCACAACTCCTTGTGGTTCTTGTTCTTGTTCCACTATTGGTTCAATGTTATTTTTTTGGGTCACGAATTTCTTCAAGATTTATTTTACTCCCACTGATTTCTTTGGAGAGAAACTCTTTCTCTAGAAAAGACACCAGTTCGGGCAACAAACACTTTGTTGTCCTTTCGGTTGTAAAAGTAATATCCTTTAGTTTCCTTAGGATATCCCACGAAAATACATTTATCAGATTTGTGTGCAAGTTTGTCTGAGATAAGTCTTTGACAAAACTTCACAACCCCAAATCTTCATGAAAGATAGACAAGGCTTCTTTCCGCTCCACATCTCATATGGAGTCTTTTGAACCGATTTAGTTGGAACACGATTTAGTGTGAAAGCAGCGGTTTCTAGAGCGTAACCCCAAAAGGATATTGGAAGATCAACTTGACTCATCATTGATCGAACTATGTCTAACAAAGTCCGATTCCTCCTCTCGGAAACACCATTCCATTGTGGTGTTCCCGGTGGAGTCAATTGTGAAACTATTCCACAATTCTTTAGATGATCATCAAATTCTTGACTTAAGTATTCTCCACCTCGATCTGATCGAGAGTGCTTTTATACTTTTGCCAAGTTGTTTTTCTACTTCATTTTGAAATATTCTAAATATCTCAAATGCTTCACTTTTATGTTTCATTAGGTAAACATACCCAAATCTACTATAATCATCAGTGAAGGTTATGAAGTATTGAAATCCTCTCCCTAGCATTGCTACTTAATGGTCCGCATACATCGGAATGTATAAACCCCAATAAGTCGCTTGCCCTTTCACCCAACTTGGTAAAAGGTGTCTTTGTTTTCATTTTCCAAGAAGACACGACTCACAAGTATCATATGACTCTAAGTCACATGAAACCAAAAGTCCGTTCCCCATGGAGTTTTGAGATACGCTTCTCATTAATATGACCAAGACGGCAATGCCACAAATAAGTATGATTTACATCATTAGGTTTAGATTTCTTATTTACATGATAGACATTATTCTCATTCTTGACATCCAAGATATAAAGGCCATTAAATGAATTAGCAATACCATAAAGCACATCATTTAAATAAATAGAAAATTCTTATTCTCAATAAGAAACTTAAAACCTTCATTATCCAAACAAGAAATTGAAATAATATTTCTGCTTAAATCCGGAACATAATAAACAATTGTTCAAAACAAGAATAATCCGGAAGGTAAAGTGACTTCATAAGTCCCTACGGCTAATGCAGCAACTCTTGCTCCATTTCCCACGCGTAGATCTACTTCACCTTCTTTAAGCAGTCTCCTATTCCTTAGTCCCTGCACATTTAGACAAATGTGAGAACCACATCCGGTATCCAATACCCAAGAATCAGTGGGTAGAAAGGAGAATATCTATCATATAGATACCTGAAGTCGACGCAGCCTTGCTGCTCTTCTTCTTCTTTTGCTCTTACAAGAAAGCCTTTGCAATTACGTTTTCAATGACCATTTCTTGACAATGGAAACAAATTGCATCATTTTGTGTATCGGGTTTTGCCTCAGAAGCCTTGGCAACCTTTGCCTTGCTTATCTTGGGTTTGACAACTTTTGCCTTACCCTTGCCTTTTGGCACCAGGCTTCTTCCCATCGTGAACCAAGAGCACAGGAGAACCTTTCTCCACAATTTTCATCTCTGCAGTTTTGAGCAATCCATGCAACTCAGAGAGATTTATCCATTCCATGCATGTTATAATTCATTACAAACTAATTATAACTTTTAGGCAATGAATTAAGAATGAGATCCGTGGCTAGCTCCAATGGGATTGGATAGCCCAAGTTTCTCAAGGTGCTCTACATAACCTTTCATTTTAAGAAGTGAGGACTCACTTGTTGCCCTTCATTTCATTTTACTAGTAGTGAATGCAACAATGGTCTTGTACCTCTCTTGCCTAGCTTGCTCTTGAAACATAGTTCTCAACTCCACGCCTATCTCATAGGGCTTCCAAATGTTCCAAACTTTGTTGGAGTTTTGAACACATAGCAGCAAGCATGAGACAACTTACATCTCTAGAATCATTACGATGTTTCTTGTAATTGTCCCTTTCTACCCTAGGGGCAGTAGGCGGGGGTTCAGCAGGGAGAGGCCCATCGAGAATGTACAACTTATATCTTCTTGCCTAAGAACGATTCTTATGCTACGGATCCAATCCATAAAGTTGGTACCATTCTCTTCGAGGCCTTATCCTTCTCAAGGATCGATCGCAACGACATTGATTGAGTGTTATTAGTCATTATCTAC
>JAOWBW010001720.1:0-82744 GCA_026119855.1 Campanula takesimana
GTTGGGATGAAGTGGGAGAAGCCAAGATTTGGGGTGTTCAGATGGTTAATGATTCATTGAAGAAGGTTAAACTTATTCGAGATCGTTTGAGTACTGCCCAGAGTAGACAGAAAAGCTACGCTGATCATCGGAGGCGAGACCTTGAGTTCGAAAAAGGTGACTTTGTGTTTTTGAAGGTTTCCCCTAAGGTTGGTATTCGAATATGGAAGAAAGGCAAGCTTGCTCCGAGTATATTGGTCCATTTGAGATTCTTGGAAGAGTGGGGGATTGGGCTTATCGTCTTGCTTTACCTCCTTCTCTTGATAAGATCCATATGTGTTTCATATTTCTATGCTTCGGAAGTATGTGTATGATTCTTCTCATGTTCTATCTGAGGTTCCCGAGGATATTGAGCCGAGTATGTCTTATGAGGAACATCCGGTCCAATTCATTGATTCGAAGGTGCAAGAATTGAGAAACAAAAGTATCCCTCTTGTTCGAGTTGTGTGGAGGAATCACAATGTGGAAGAATCGACTTGGGAACTTCGGGAGAGATCGAGAGGAAGTACCCTTGGTTGTTTGAGGGCCTCAGTAAGTAACCCTAAAATTCGGGACGAATTTTCTTTAAGGGGGAGTGATTGTAGCGACCCCAAAACCCGTCCCTATTTATTTTATATTTTTGGGGATTTTTAGTTGACTTATATGTGCATTTTATGTGTTGCATCATATTTTATGATTTGCACATCTTATTTGATTATTTGTGTTATTTACTTAGTTAGTAATAATAATGATTAAAAGGAGTTAAATGATTAAGTTGAAACTTTAGGGTCCTTGTTGAAAATATAAGTTCAGGGGCTTAATTGTTAACTTTGAAAGTTGGGTGACCAAGTTGCAAAATGGGAGGAGATATTTATAGAAACTTTACCTTTCTCTTCTTTCTCTGTATAATTTCCTCTGCAACTTTCCTCGTTCCTTCGTAGGGTTAAAGAGAAAAAGGTAAGTTCTACCCATTTCGATTTAATTCTTTTTATTTACTTACCCGTTTTAAAAACTAATTATATAAAAATGATCAGGGCGTCGAGTAGGTCATTTCTAGCCGAACAAAACTTATTTCAGCGATACTTTTTCCGGAACTAGGTAAGTTACTAATTCCCCTTTAAATGTTAAAATAGTCATATATGCTATATATGATACTCCTACTTGTTAATTTTGTGATTTGGATAATATTTGCTATACTTGAAATTTTAGGACAAAAGGGAGTGGTATGAAATGGTTATTGTTGGTGTTAGTCTTGTTCTTAGGCTAAGGTTTAGCCTTTGTGTAAGTTGAATTGTTAAGGGTTGCAAGTATTGGTAATTTTGGCTTGTGAAACAAAAGGAGTAAACTTTGGTTAAGTTTAGGCCTGCCGGGTGATGTGGGCGGCCGCCCAAAAATGGGTGTGCGGCCGCACATCTATCTGAAGGTTTTTGTTCTTGGGACAGAGCATTTTGGGCGGCCGCACAGCCCTGTTTGGGCGACCGCCCAGTTGTCTGAAAAAGTTTAGAGTTTTCAACTAAGAAGTTTAGAGATCAACCTTGGTCTAGTTTTTGGGTAGTGTCCTAAAGTGCTTAGATGATTGTTGTGGAATGTTAGTAATGGATTAAATGTCCTTTTTATGGACTCTTTATACGGATTCTTTGTGTGCATCTTGTGATGTTTTGGCTTAGTTCCTTCTTGGATTAAATGCCCCGGGTTTTGTTTAGCAAGTATTTATTACTGTGCTTCTTGTTAAAAGTCCAGCTGGTCTTGTTGTGGAGTCAGCCAATGGAAGAATTATAGTGGTACAGGTAAGTCCACTATAAGGTTTTCCATTGGAGCTTGTGAGTCAGGCGGTGGAAGAATTATAGTGGCACACAAGCCAAGTTCACTATAAGATGTCCACTGTGCCTTCTAGTTTCCCCAGTCCAGATTGGCCTTGGATGGGATGAATTGCTCCCTTTGGTGAGTATTTGGGTTATGACTTTGTGTCATATTTCCCTCTCTGGTTACTTGGTTCTATTGGTTATGATTTGGTTTTCGGGATCCCGACGGCTTCAGCTATTTATGCTGCTCAGATGGTTTTCTCTGATGGGTTTCTCAGTTGGTATTCTCATCAGTTATGGTTATTGGTTAAACCTTGGCTTTGGTATCCACCGGAGTGTGGGCTATGTGATAAATGTGATATATGAGTTAATGTTATCTCTCATGCTATATGCTATATGTTTACTTGTTGATATTGTTTCTTTATGATCATCATATCAGCATGTAATGTAGTTGCATTTTAGTAGCTTACTGAGATTTATTCTCACCCTTATTTGTTTACTGTTTTAGATAAAGGCGGGTCCAGGGGATAGGACACTTGGCACGGGAGGACGTTCGTTTGGTAAGAGTTGGGACTGGTTTTGTTGAAGGTTACATTATGTAAATGTAAACCCTCTGGTTAGAGTACCCGTACTTTCTTATGGTTACATCTATTTTGGTAAAAGTTGATGTATGTATATTGGTTTAAAAGTTTGTAAGCCTTCGGGCTAAGTACTTTCGTCGTGAAAGTGTTTGTAAAAGTTTGTTTCAAGTTAAGTGAAGTCTTTGAACTTCAAGTGTGTTTTTGTGCCACTTTCTAAAAGGATATTTCGAAAAAAATTTCTAAAAGGTTTTATAACGTCTTCCACTCGTGTCCCGAGCGTGGGGCCAAGTAGGACCACGGGTCTGGGGCGCGACAGGTTTGGTCATCACCGAGCCCGTAAGATATGGGAGAACGCCACTTGTGAGCCGGTGTTGAAGTGCCAAACGAGGCAGCAGATTCTAGATAAGTAAGTATATGATTTGTTTCTTAAATAGCTTTATTATTTGTTGTTATTGTTTTAAACCTCCTCTGTTCCAGAAAAACAGTCTCATTTTGACTTTTTGTTAAAAAAAAAAAAAATCAAAATGGACTGTTTTTCTGAAACAGAGGGAGTATTAATTATAATGTTTTGTTTGGAATCAACAGGTTCTCGCATGCTTCTTTACCGGCGGATGATAGAGCTTGGTGGGCACGTGTTCAGGGTACCGGCCTCCATTACCTACATGATGCTACCATTCGCCGGCCTAGTATGGCGCTCCTAACGGCGTTTGTGGAACGGTGGTCTCCCGAGACTAATACCTTCCACATGCCGTGGGGGGAGATGACGATCACTATGCATGACGTCACTCATATCCTAGGTATATTCTTGTTTGTTGTCTATTTTTTATAAATTACATAAATTTTATCAATTTTATCAATTTTATTAATTATTTCATCTTCAATTTGTAGGTATCAGCTGTTCAGGTGGCCCTGTTACGAAGGCGGTTCCAGAGCCTAACGTAGCCGGTATCAGGGCACGCCTTGATACAGTCACTGGTAGGCATGTGAAGCCAGCGGTTTGCGAGTACGAGACAAACACCACATTATACACCGTGGCTATGATGTGCCCTATCTCTGGGAGTATCAACCAATAATATTCCGAACAAGGGGAGGCATAGTGAGTAATGCGACTATAGAGCTCGTCCATATCTCTCTAAGGCATAACTCTCTCATAAACCTTTCGGCGATGAAGCAGCTCCTTGGCACAATCTGAGCGCACTCTTTGCCACATCTCATCTGTTCCGTATATTTGTGCTGCTACTGCTCTATATCCATAATTTCCATCACCCATCACATCTGTGAAGCCATCAATAAATGGGACAATGAGAGGGGTAAGCAACATCCTATGCACAGAAGTATGTATATCATTGACTTGTCCATTTCCACCCCCGTCCCCGTCCCCGTCCCCGTCCCCGTCCCCGACCTCGACCTCGACCTCTCCCAGGACCTGAAGCAGCTAGTGGTGGAAGAGATGTAGGAGTAGTAGGGATAGATGGTGTAGTGTTTGAAGCTGATTTCGGATTGGTGACTCCCGCGACATCAAACCTGATTGGGTTGATGCAATAAATGAAGATCTAGACCTGCTGCTAGTGGAGGGTGGTGTAGTGGGGACTCCAAAATGTCTGTCGGTACGCTCCCAATCTGACAGTACTCTACAACTGGTGGTCCGGGGTTTATTTGCTTTTGAAATATGATCCGGCTCAGAAGCATCTCCGGTTTGTGAATCTTTACCGGTCCAGGTGCGTTCTGCAGTTCATTCAACACAACTTCAAAATCAGGTCCGGTGGACAGTATTCTACTTCAATGTCCAACTTCTTCCAAAATCATGAATCGAGGACAACTCAATCCGGCCCCCAGAGTTTTGTATGCATGCAATCTCGTGACTACATGGAAGTCCATGTGTTCGCCTCAGGTAACACCCACAGCCTGAAGGATCCATGACATTATCCCCACAACGACTCCGCTCTTCTTTGATGATGTCCAAAGCTGCCTTTGACACTCGCCCCAATATGTCGTGATACAGATCACATGTCTTCATATCATTTTGAATTCTACTCTTTGATTGCTCCATCGTAGCTTTGATTGTTGTTATTTGGATTTCCATAATCTCATGAGCCTTTTTGAATAATGTGTCAAAAGTAGAAGAAGCACTCCCCAAGGCCTTCTTCAACCTGTTATGCTCACTCTCAGCCCTGTTCGTGGTGTGGGTTCCGAAGTGCAGTAACTGATCTGTGTGCATCGACAAAATATTCGTAGAGTATGGAGCAATCCAAGTCTCGCGGAGGTAGGTCAATAAATCAGGATAAGATCTGTAACGATCGCAAAACAATTGCCAACGGGTGTCCCACTCTTCGCGAGTAGCGGCTGATATTGCTTCATTAAATCTCCTCATGAATGATAGTGCAAACTGATTGCTACCAGTTTTAGCCAACGCTCTCTTTTTAACATTGACTTCGATATGCCTTCGACACAAATGGTGTGCGGTCTCGGGAAATACCATTTGGACAGCATTAATGAAAGCCAAGTCACGATCAGTTAAGAAAACAGTTGGCATGTGGGGAGTATGAAAAAGACTTTGCAAATTCTTGAGTGCCCACGTGTAATTCTCAGTCTTCTCATTTTGGAGGAACGCATATGCAATTGTGAAATTCTTCCCCGTTGAAGTAAATCCTATAATCTCAAGTAATGCCATTCCATAGCAGTTGGTCTTGTAAGTGCAGTCACCTTGTATCATTTAAAGATAAATAAAGTTAGAAATGAATAAAATTGCAATTCAAAAAAAATGCATACGACTTGTGGAAAACAGAGTCAAAAAACAGATTCAAAAAAATCAAAAATTTACCTTGTACTACATATGGAAAACAGTTAAGCATATCCGATGCTCGTGGGTGAGAGAGGAATATGTCACCGATCATGTCACTCTCGTTAGCTTTCCTCATGAAGACGGTATATTGCTTATCCTCGAGTGCTTTCATGAACTGTTGAAGCGAGGATCTCCTTGTCGTTCTTGTGACTTGCATTTTGTGAGGGCATTGTGGACGTGTTTCAGAGTACTCACGTTCTTCTCATCCTTCCTCTTTAACATTGTTAGAATGTTATTTGGACGCACCGAAGACTGACTTGCGCTACACACCTCCTCATATTCAGAACTAGTTAATTTACCCAACGGATGTGTAACGCCTCACCCAATGGCATTTAAATAAATTGCATTTTATATGAATATATCATATTTTATATTTTATTTTGTGATTTATTGTGTGTTAGTTTTGTTATTTAAATGACTAGATAATAATAAAGTGTGAAAAGTTAGTAAGTCTTAACTTAAAGTTAGGAGTCAAAATGATCACAATAGAACTTGGGGGACTTAAGTGCTCAAATTGGAAACTTGGAAAGTGGGATATTATTCCATCTCTCTCTCACTGCACACACACACACACTTTCTCAAATTTCCCATTTTTCCTCTCTTTGGTTGCAAGAAGGAGAAGAAGGTAAGGGTTTGATTTAGTTGAATTTTTCTTGCCCTTAATTACTTCTTTATTTTAGAAATTAACTACATAAAAATGATCAGGGCAATGAGTAGATCATCTCCATAATTTTCTTACAATTTTTCATCAAGTTCGATTCCGGAGTGTGTAAGTCACTACTTCCCCTTTCTTGTGATTATTGTTATAATTGCTAGATATTGTGTATTGCAGGTGAAATTCGAGTTGAAGGAGTAGTATTGGTACCACAAGTACCATTTGTAACTTAGATATCACTTCTATGTATGTGCTGGGTTCTTGAATTGAACTAGGTTGATTCAAAATGATGGGTTTGAGTGTTAGGATGGAAGGAGTAAATTCCTGGTAGTTCGACGGAGTTGTGCGGCCGCCCATTTTGGAGTATGCGACCGCACAATCTTCTGAAAGGTTTTGTTCTTTGAAATTACCCAAAGTGTGCGACCGCACATACCTTTGCGGGCGACCGCACAGTGACCTGAGAACTGATGAATCCTAGAATCAATGTGTTTAGGTTCCGACTTGGTCTAGATCTTAAGGGTTACCCTCAAATAGTTAGGTATACTTGTTGGGAGCAAGGTAGCTCCGAAGAGTGGTCATTAATGGGTATAACTAATGTGTATTAGTTTAGTACGTGCCCAAGAGTACGGGTCTTAATTGTGATTGAAATGTATCAATAGTTGTATGATAGTGTTGATATTCTTTTAGACACTGAACGTGCTAAATGCGTACTTGTGTATATGAATGATTACATGCTAAATTATTAAAGAAAAAGGGCTAGTCCACTACTTTTGGATTAGTTCCAATTTGAGATTTGTTTTCCTTTATTTCAAATCAAGTAAATATTGCTTGTGTGAAGTTTATATGAGTCCAGCTGGTTTACTTGTCGGGGGTGTATAGGTTTGCGCATATTGTGAGAGCTGGGGCTAAGCAATAAACGTAGGCCTATGCATCTGTGGCCGTTGCTCTTACTTTTGGCCAAAGTAAGGGTCTTGCTTCCCTAATTATTGGAGCAATTATGCACAATAGTTAGATAGCTATTATTTGTTCTTGGGTTGGGATACTGGGTAACAGGTCTCCATCAATATGGTGAAGCTACACCAAATACGAGAGCTGATTTCAACGACTGCAACAACATCGTCAGTTATGGTAAATTAATGAGTTGGAGGAATAAGGTGCAAGAAATATCCCTTGTAATGTGTGCTTTCGTATACGTGTTGCATAATGGGTTGGTATAACTACCCGTATTGTATGCTATTTGATGTTACGTGATACGTGATGTTATTTCTTGTACCATACTTACATGTATGCATATCATATAGTTAAAGTAGTAACTTACTGAGATTTTATCTCACCCCGTTCCTTTTCAATTTGTTTTCCTTAGATCGCAAGAAGGCAAGCGATAGTACCGCGTAGTGAGGCCGGTTAGCAAGTGATCTTGGTGGTGCACCTTTTTGTAATTAAGGTAAATGTGGTGAGGACGTTGGTTGGTATTGGATTATGTAAATCCATTCTTTTGGGGTAGAATTGTAATTAGATAAATGTATACTTGTAAAAGGGTGCCAGCGTATGTGCTGAGAAGCTTTTGGAATTTGGTAAAATCCTAGCACTTGTTTTGGTTGTAGTGTAGTGGCAAGTCATCACTAATGTAACTGGTTTTAATACTAAAATAGTCTAAAATTACATTTTGAATTCCGTAAGTAAAAAGTAAGTGTCAGTGGTGCTTGTTTATCTGTTTTCTAGTAGTAGTGCAGCCGAGATCGTGGTTACATATAGAACCTCGTATCCCGGGGCGCAACAGTTGGTATCAGAGCTTTTGGTTATCTCTAAGCCTGGATAGGGTCCATGGTTTAGGTGGGTTGGTTATGGGTGTGTGATATTAACGCCGAGTGTTTATATACAGGTAAAGATGAGTCTTTCTGAGGGGGCTGATAGTGGTAGTCAAGGAACTGATGGTAGTACCCGTGGGTCTGGAAGTGATAATCAGCACTCGGAAACACCTTCGGTAGGTGTAAACAATGAGGGAAATGTGGATTACAAGAAGATGTTTGAACTACTGTCACAGATGGTTGCCAATAATCAAGGACGGAATAATTCTGGGACGTCTGAAGCGGGAGGATCAGACTACAGTAGCCGTTTGACTAAATTTCTGAAATTGAAACCACGCAGCTTTGATGGGAACAGAATGCGGTTAAGGCTGAAGAGTGGATTGAGAGCATGGAGAAGATCTTCACTGCCTTGAAATGCGAGGAGAACGACAAGGTAGCCTTCGCAACTTTTAAATTGGAAAAGGCTGCTGAGCATTGGTGGAGGGTATTATGCAAGAGCTGGGAACAAGGTGGAACCCAACATACTTGGTCGAATTTTCTTGATGAGTTTAATTCGCAGTACATTCCTACCGTAGTACAAGACCGTAGGGAGATGGATTTTTAAATTTGGTGCAAGGGAGCATGTCAGTGGGCCAGTATTCATCCGAGTTCACCAAGTTAGCAAGGTATTGTAATCATCTCGTTCCAACTGAAGTGAAAAGGACACAACGATTTGTGAAGGATTAAAGACCGAGTATAGGAAGCAATTACTATCTCTACAACTTACCAGTTATCGCCAGGCGGTTGACAGAGCCTATGCCATAGAAAATGACATTGATGAGCATAAGGTCAAGCAAGGAACAACAGTGATAGGAAATCAGTCTGTACGAATTTCAGAGCGGTCTCAAGGTTCAGGTAATAAAAATAATGAAAGTAACCGGCAAGGGAATCGACCTCAACGACAATCTGAAAGTCGAGGAAGTGTTTCGGTGGGTTCAAAACCCAATGTTTCGGGTTTAAAATGGACATGCAAATTTTGTTTGAAGGATGGTCATACTGAAGACCGATGTTGGTTGAAAATGGGAAAATGTTTACACTGTGGTGAGATGGGGCACTTTAGGAAGGATTGTCCTAAACTCGCGGGAAGTCAAGTAGGGGGTAACCGTCAACAGGCTTCGGGTAGTAAGCGAGACAATGTGGGTCGACCTATAGTTCAGGGTCGAGTGTTTGCTATTGATCAGCATGGGTGGCTGAGTCTTCGGCAGTTATAGGAGGTACTATTTCTCTCTTTAGTACGCGAGCGCGAGTACTTATAGACCCAGGTTCATCGCATTCTTATGTGGCATCTCATTTTGTGTCTCACTTGCACGTTTTACCTGATTCTTTGCCTTATGTGTTAGAGGTGTCATCTCCTATGGGAGATTGCTTGTTAGCTACTGAGGTGTATAGGAAGTGTGATATTCTTGTGAGTGATCATACTCTCTATGCTGACCTAGTAGTGTTGCCTATACATGATTTTGATGTGATTCTTGGTATGGATTGGCTTTACTTGCATCATGCCTCTGTTGATTGTATCGAAAAGTAGTTACATTTTCTATGCCGGGTGTGTCGGAGTTTATTTTTGAAGGTAATAGGCCAATGTGTGGTTTTCGTGTCATTTCTGCATTGAAAGCTAGAAAATTGATGTCCAATGGTTGTACCGGGTATCTTGCATGTGTGTTTGATAAGGGAGTGTCTGTTGCTAAGCCGGAAGATGTTCCTGTCGTGTGTGAATTTCTGGATGTGTTTTCTTCTGAATTCAGTATGCCACCCGACCGGAATTGGAGTTTTGTGTTGAGTTATTACCAGGTACCTCACCTTTATCCAAAGCACCATATAGGATGGCTCCTGCTGAACTGAAAGAGTTAAAGAAGCAACTAGAGGAATTACTTGACAGGGGTTTTATCAGGCCCAGTGTGTCACCATGGGAGCACCGGTATTATTCGTGAGGAAGAAAGATGGCACCTTGCGGTTGTGTATAGACTATCGGGAACTAATAAGGTGACTATCAAGAATAAGTATCCGTTACCTCACATTGATGATTTGTTTGATCAGCTTCAGGGATCGGTGGTTTATTCAAAGCTTGATTTGAGAAGTGGATATCATCAACTGAAAATCCGATCAGAAGATATTTCGAAGACAGCGTTTCGTACAAGGTACGGACATTATGAATTTGTGGTAATGCCATTTGGTTTGACGAATGCGCCAGCCGTGTTTATGGATTTAATGAACCGAATTTTCAACCCTTGTTTAGATTGCTTTGTGGTAGTATTTATCGATGATATTTTGGTTTACTCTAAATCAAAACTGAACATGAGCAACATTTGAGAACTGTATTGGGTATTCTTCGGAAAAACAATTATTTGCAAAATTCAGTAAATGTGCATTCTGGTTGGAAGAAGTATCTTTCTTGGGGCATGTTGTGTCAGCTTCGGGTATTTCTGTTGATCCTTCAAAGGTGAAGCGATTGTTAAGTGGAAGAGACCAACTACGGTGACAGAAGTACGCAGTTTTCTGGGTTTAGCAAGTTATTACAGGCGGTTCATTGAGGGGTTTTCTAAAATAGTGACTCCATTGACTAATTTGACGCGGAAATCCAGTACCTTTGAATGGAGTGATAAATGTGAATCCAGTTTCCAAGAATTGAAGCGACGGTTAACTAGCGCTCCAGTGTTGGCTTTACCTAGCGGATCAGGAAATTTTGTCGTTTATACGGATGCTTCCAAGGAAGGACTAGGATGTGTATTGATGCAGAATGGTAAAGTTATTGCTTATGCTTCGAGAAAATTGACTCCGCATGAACAAAATTACCCTACTCACGATATGGAGTTAGCAGCGATCATTTTTGCATTACAAAAGTGGAGGCATTACTTGTATGGGGTTAAATTTGAGGTGTCACGGATCATCAAAGTTTGAAATATTTGTTTTCACAAAAGGAGTTGAATATGAGACAACGACGATGGATGGAGAAACTTAAAGATCATGATTGATCAATTTTGTATCACCCAGAGAAGGCTAATGTGGTGGCAGATGCTCTGAGTAGGAATGCCTATGTTGCTCATTTGATGACACGAGAGTGGAAATTATTAGAAGATTTGCGAGACTGGAACCCTTATGAGTCCAGTCATGGCCTGAGTTTTGCGAATATAAAGGCTACATCTGTTCTACTTCAACAAATTGGAGGGGCTCAGAAGATTGATTCCGAATTGCAAAAGATTGTTAGTGGGATAAAAGAAGGTAAACAACCCGATTTTGCCTTGAATAATGATGGATTTCTTACATTTCGTGGTAGAGTTTGTATTCCAGTTCATGGAGAGATTAAACAGAGAGTATTGGAGGAAGCTCATAAGACAAAGTATACTATACATCCAGGAAGTACGAAAATGTACCAAGACCTGAAGAAGCATTTTTGGTGGAATAACATGAAAAGGGAGATCGCGGAGTATGTATCTGAATGCTTAACATGTCAACAAGTGAAGGCGGAACATCAACGACCTGCAGGTTTACGACAATCCTTAGAGATTCCAGAATGGAAATGGGAGCATATCACGATGGACTTTGTAACTGGTTTACCGCGTACTCGGAGAGGCTTTAATGCTGTTTGGGTGGTTGTGGATCGCTTAACCAAGTCAGCTCATTTTCTACCTGTTTGTGTGGGGTATTCCCTGAACCAGTTGGCGTCTGTATATGTTCAGGAGATAGTTAGACTTCATGGAATTCCTGTTAGCATTGTCTCCGATAGAGACCCTCGATTTACCTCTCGGTTTTGGCAAGCTCTTCAAAGTGCATTGGGTACTAAGGTGAATTTTAGCACCGCGTTTCATCCTCAGTCTGATGGTCAGTCGGAAAGGTTAATACGGATTCTTGAGGATATGCTTCGAGCATGTGCAGTTGACTTCAAGGGTAGTTGGGATGTGCATTTACCGTTAGCTGAGTTTGCGTACAACAACAGCTACCAATCTAGTATTGAGATGGCTCCTTATGAGGCACTATATGGTCGGAAATGTAGATCTCCAATTTGTTGGGATGAAGTCGGGGAAGCGAAGCTTTTGGGACCCGAAATGGTTCAACAATCTGTGGAGAGTGTGAGAGTGATTCGGGATAGATTGAGGACAGCTCAAAGTCGTCAGAAGAGTTATGCTGATAATAGAAGAAGGGATCTTGAATTCCAAGTCGGTGATTTTGTGTTCTTGAAAGTGTCGCCTCAAAGAGGTATTAAACGATTTGGGAAGAAAGGGAAATTGACTCCTCGGTACATCGGACCGTTTGAAATTCTAGAGAGGATCGGGAATTTGGCTTATCGACTTGCTTTACCTCCATCTTTGTCCGGGGTACATAATGTATTTCATGTTTCCATGCTTCGCAAGTATGTAGCGGATGAATCTCATGTTCTTGAGTATGAACCTATGGAATTTCAACCTGATTTATCTTATGAGGAATTACCGGTGGAGATTTTGGATCGAAAAGAACAAGTCTTGCGCACCAAGAGAATTCCACTCGTGAAAGTATTATGGAGGAACCACGAGATTGAAGAGGCAACTTGGGAAACAGAGCAAGAAATGCGAGCAAAGTACCCGAGTTTATTTGAAAATTTTGGTAAGTGAGTTTGTTCATAAGTAGAGTAAAATTCGAGGACGAATTTTCCTAAGGTGGGGAGGATGTAACGCCTCACCCAATGGCATTTAAATAAATTGCATTTTATATGAATATATCATATTTTATATTTTATTTTGTGATTTATTGTGTGTTAGTTTTGTTATTTAAATGACTAGATAATAATAAAGTGTGAAAAGTTAGTAAGTCTTAACTTAAAGTTAGGAGTCAAAATGATCACAATAGAACTTGGGGGACTTAAGTGCTCAAATTGGAAACTTGGAAAGTGGGATATTATTCCATCTCTCTCTCACTGCACACACACACACACTTTCTCAAATTTCCCATTTTTCCTCTCTTTGGTTGCAAGAAGGAGAAGAAGGTAAGGGTTTGATTTAGTTGAATTTTTCTTGCCCTTAATTACTTCTTTATTTTAGAAATTAACTACATAAAAATGATCAGGGCAATGAGTAGATCATCTCCATAATTTTCTTACAATTTTTCATCAAGTTCGATTCCGGAGTGTGTAAGTCACTACTTCCCCTTTCTTGTGATTATTGTATATATGTGCTAGTAGATTGATTGTGTATATTAAATAACGAGTTGAAGGAGTAGTATTGGTACCACAAGTACCATTTGTAACTTAGATATCACTTCTATGTATGTGCTGGGTTCTTGAATTGAACTAGGTTGATTCAAAAATGATGGGTTTGAGTGTTAGGATGGAAGGAGTAAATTCCTGGTAGTTCGACGGAGTTGTGCGGCCGCCCATTTTGGAGTATGCGACCGCACAATCTTCTGAAAGGTTTTGTTCTTTGAAATTACCCAAAGTGTGCGACCGCACATACCTTTGCGGGCGACCGCACAGTGACCTGAGAACTGATGAATCCTAGAATCAATGTGTTTAGGTTCCGACTTGGTCTAGATCTTAAGGGTTACCCTCAAATAGTTAGGTATACTTGTTGGGAGCAAGGTAGCTCCGAAGAGTGGTCATTAATGGGTATAACTAATGTGTATTAGTTTAGTACGTGCCCAAGAGTACGGGTCTTAATTGTGATTGAAATGTATCAATAGTTGTATGATAGTGTTGATATTCTTTTAGACACTGAACGTGCTAAATGCGTACTTGTGTATATGAATGATTACATGCTAAATTATTAAAGAAAAAGGGCTAGTCCACTACTTTTGGATTAGTTCCAATTTGAGATTTGTTTTCCTTTATTTCAAATCAAGTAAATATTGCTTGTGTGAAGTTTATATGAGTCCAGCTGGTTTACTTGTCGGGGGTGTATAGGTTTGCGCATATTGTGAGAGCTGGGGCTAAGCAATAAACGTAGGCCTATGCATCTGTGGCCGTTGCTCTTACTTTTGGCCAAAGTAAGGGTCTTGCTTCCCTAATTATTGGAGCAATTATGCACAATAGTTAGATAGCTATTATTTGTTCTTGGGTTGGGATACTGGGTAACAGGTCTCCATCAATATGGTGAAGCTACACCAAATACGAGAGTTGATTTCAACGACTGCAACAACATCGTCAGTTATGGTAAATTAATGAGTTGGAGGAATAAGGTGCAAGAAATATCCCTTGTAATGTGTGCTTTCGTTATACGTGTTGCATAATGGGTTGGTATAACTACCCGTATTGTATGCTATTTGATGTTACGTGATACGTGATGTTATTTCTTGTCCCATACTTACATGTATGCATATCATATAGTTAAAGTAGTAACTTACTGAGATTTTATCTCACCCCGTTCCTTTTCAATTTGTTTTCCTTAGATCGCAAGAAGGCAAGTGATAGTACCGCGCAGTGAGGCCGGGTTAGCAAGTGATCTTGGTGGTGCACCTTTTTGTAATTAAGGTAAATGTGGTGAGGACGTTGGTTGGTATTGGATTATGTAAATCCATTCTTTTGGGGTAGAATTGTAATTAGATAAATGTATACTTGTAAAAGGGTGCCAGCGTATGTGCTGAGCAGCTTTTGGAATTTGGTAAAATCCTAGCACTTGTTTTGGTTGTAGTGTAGTGGCAAGTCATCACTAATGTAACTGGTTTTAATACTAAAATAGTCTAAAATTACATTTTGAATTCCGTAAGTAAAAAGTAAGTGTCAGTGGTGCTTGTTTATCTGTTTTCTAGTAGTAGTGCAGCCGAGATCGTGGTTACATATAGAACCTCGTATCCCGGGGCGCAACAGGATGACCTTCGCGATACGTTGGAAAGTCATGATTATGAGAACCATGCTTCACAACGTAACCCCATACCCCATCACCCCTATCTTTGGCCCGGATTTCAAAATTGCACCCAATCTTCTTCGTACTAGTCAACCTCACATCTTTAGTTTTTCCGGACCTGTACTTGCCACCAAAATGGCATACAATCTTCGCGTAGCCTAGGATCTTGCCACTTGTCTTCCTCGAATCTCCTATAGAAAGACTTATATTTTGACGGGCCGCGATATCCCGTACGTGTTTAACAAGATCATCCCTATTTGAAAATAATAGGGATGTATCGAATTGATCACTGACATCCGGTCCCTACAAATTGTATTACCATCAATTAGAAATTTGCACAATAAACAACAGGCTGTATGACATTTCGTGTAACATTATACGAGATGGTCTAGCACATCTCGTGTAACTATACACGACTTAAACACATTTATCTCGTGTGACATAATACGAGGTAATACACCATAACTCGTGTATACACACACGACAACTAGCATAAAACTCGTATAATCTCACACGAAATAGAGTAATATCAGAATTTAAAAATCCAATCTTGAAAAACAATTTCGTTTCAACATTGGATTTTTATTGCGATTTTGATCAAAACACCAAATATAACTTTAAAAACTTACTTCATTGCTGCTTGGATTTTGATTTTGATGTGGAGAATTTGGTGGCAAACCTTCTTCTTCAAAAATATATTCCACAAGATCAAGATCAATATGATCATAAAAACTTGGAGAATGTTGTGGAGAATCCATACTATGGTGTTAGATGATTTGAGAATTAATGAAAATAATGGGTATAAATTTATGGGTGTTAAGACTTGGACAATGTTGTGGAATATATCAATGCTGCATGGGTGTACAGCAATGGTGTTTCTCTGTAGGGTTAAGTTGTCTGCGTGTATATCGTGTTTTATGTAGGGGTTCAGGGTGTATCTCGTGTGTATATACACGAGATACTATGGTACATATCGTGTAAAACCACACGATATAGTCTTTGTTTCTGGTAATTATCTCGTATGAACAATACACGAGATATAATGTTTCATTTCGTGTATTGTTCATACGATATGTCTTACTAAATGTCGTGTATTTCAACACGACACACCATATAATAAAATAAAAATTAATTATAAATAAATGTGGTAGGTTATATGATATTGTATGATGTTGGTTCAATCTTATATGTAATCATTGTTTGTTTTCCAACTTATTATAACAAGAAACATATAATCTTGATTAACAAATATGATAATTTCAAATATATAATCTTGAGTAGTTGGTATTCCTCTAATGTACAACTTATCATTAACCCCGTTTGGCAAATCATCGAAACAACTTAATTCGTTATATAACATGTTTAATTAACTCATTATATATAATCTTGATTAGAAATATAACACATAATTCATTAATTTAACATAGTACATGCACATCATAACATCGGTTGTTAGTTGATGAATAAAGTGGTATCACATTAACCTAATGAATGTGGTAGCTTATATATGATATTGTATGATGTATTATAACATGTTTAATTACCTCTTTAAATATATTATTGATTAGAAACATAACACCACAATCATTTGTTAGGTGATAATAAATAAAGCGGTATCACTTAAATGTGATAGGTTATATGATATTGTATGATCCAATATGACGTTTGTTCCTTGTCATGTATAAGTGTATAAATTTTGCTCAATTAACAACACAATTCAATAATATAACATAGCATATGCGTATCATTAACATCGTGTTGCAAATCATCGAAGAACACCTTCATTTTGATATGTCGTATGCATACACACGAGAATATAGACTTATATCGTGTTATTATATACGACATGTATGACACGGACTGTCTTATAAAATATACACGACTTGTTTACATTTATTTCGTGTGCCTATGTACGACAGAGTATTGTACAACTCGTATAATTGAACACGACTTAATATCTTATACATTTGGTATATCTCGTGTGTTTTCACACGACACGAAGCCTTCAAGTCGTCCTTTTGCACACGACACGCGAGTGTAGTTTTGCCATTATTGGTGCCTTGTATGTAATATGCCTTGTATGTAATATGCCTTGTATATAGAATTTACCACATATGTAGCATGTCTCACGTTGGTCATTTATTTAAGATCTCGATAATAATGACTTAATTTTTAATTTTAGGCTCCTCTTTTAGTTATTGTTAATCTAAAATTTTCTTTCCAAGGCTTATCTCCTAACGAGTTTGATTAAGGATATCCGAGATCCTTAGAAATAATATTGAAGATCTTAAATCTAGATGATTATTGAGAATGTATATCTTAAATAGCTTAATATATACTCCCTCCGTCCCACCTCACTTGAGACCTAAGGCCATGTCCAATAATCCAACTACCAAAAAACATTCAACTACCTAATATCACGACACCTCATCTTCTCTCTCCATCCACTTAATCATTCAACTACACTCTCAACTACCCCTCCCACAATAAGCTAGTTTAGTTTAAAATTCAACTCCTCCCAACTCATTATTCTATACCCCACCACTTTTTATTTTATTTACAATATTTATTTTTATAATTAATAAAATAATAATAACAATATTAATTTATAATTAAAAAATAAATGATTATTATTATTATAAATTCGTGAATTTTTTTATTTTATAATTTTTTTAAAATTTTTTATATTGAGAAAAGATAATTTTTTTCGGAGTCCAAATCAAATGAAACTTGCATATATTTATAGATAAAAAAATATTATGAATTTTGGCTGAAAAAAAAAACTAAAAAAAACATTTTACTATATAATAGTTGAGCTTAAATAATTGGGGTGAGAAATAAATTAAAAAAAAAAAAAAAAAACAACAACCAATGAATAGATAACATGTGTCTTAATCAGAAAAAAAAAAAAAGCAACCATCATTGCCTCCTTGACGCGCCAAGCCTAGGCGTGTAACGCACACGCCCCAAGGTGCCCAATGCCCTGCTGCCACGTGTTATCTGGCGGGCCCCACTCCTTCTTCTCAACCAGGTTGAAAACATTCAACCCCTCCCCCTTCAACCCCCCTTCTCAACCCCTTATTGCACCCATTCAACTAGTTGACCCCTCACTAAACCCCCTTCTCAACCCCCTTATTGGACATGGCCTAAGAGGTGGATACAATAACTAAGGAAAATGAATAAAATAAGGAAAATGTGTGGTAGAAAATAGTAGGTTGGTTGAATGAATTGTGTGGTGGAAATGAAGAGAGAGAATGAGTGTGTGGGGTATTTTGAATATAAAATTATAAAAAGATTTCCATTTTGGGAAGTTTCAAGTGAAGTGGGAGGACCAAAATTGAAATATGTCTCAAGTGAGGTGGGACGGAGAGAGTATTATGTAAGATCTTAAATTGTATCATGACTAACAAAAGTTTAGATCTTCAATAAATGCGTCTAAAAGAGCTTTGATCTTATTCAAAAGATTTCAAACAACGTACTTCTTATGAAATTATGAAATACTCCCTCTGGCCCACCTGATATGACAAATTTCTATTTTGGGCGTCCCCCCACGAAATAAGACATCTCAAACTAGAAAGTTTTTATGACTTTATTAATGAGACTCACTTGTCATACTCACAACAATTTTTCATTTAATATTTCCTACCAACTTTCTCTCTCTTTTATACTCACAACACACTTTGTCTAATCAAGTATAATTATCTTTTAATCCCCGTGTCGAGACAAAAAATTCTATTTCAAGTGGGACGGAGGGACTAGTATTTTGCCTAAATCAAATGATTGAAAAAATGGTGTCATTTTTTTTTACCTAAAATTTAACTTCGTTATCTTTATTGACCCAAAAAAACAAAAACTAACAATCGTTACATATTTAACAAATAAATTAACGAAATTTGGTCAAATTATAAGAACTTAGTTAAATTCGTCTTTCACCCAAGCACCAGTCAACCACCACGGCACTGCCACCACCAACCACCACCGCCATCATCCTACAAAGTCGCTCCATCACAACCATCCAACAAATCTGCTCCATCACCACCATTACAGCCACCAACAATCACCACTATCACATATACTTCCAATAAATTATCACAACAATATCAAAACCCCCAAATCTATACAAATCATAACCCTGAATAATACCAAAACCTCCAAATTCGGGAGTTCAAAACGTTTTACCCACAGCCAAAACTAGGGCTCAATTTAGAAATAAACAAACCAAAAAATCGAGGATTCAATTGAATAAATTGAGAGTTTCAACAGAAGAATATATAGTACTTCATTAGTGCAAGATGAACAGAGTGTTTGATTGAAAGATCTGAAAGGTTGATCGAGGGTTTTGATTGAAATTATACTTAAAATTAACTCTCATTTTTCTTTATTTCTTTTATAAAATGTATTTTCAAATTCAATTTTTATTATTCTTTTATCTTATAATAGCTATACATGACGAAAATAAATAAACATATAAAATTGAAATTATACTTAAAATTCCATTTCACTCGTTACAAATACATGACGAAAATAAAATTCCAATGAAATTTATTTATTTTTTAATTTACTAAAATTTAAATAGAATTATAAATGAACGTAAAATATATGCATATAAAAGATACTCCCTCGGTCCCAGAATGATAGTCCCCCTATTTTCATGGGTTTTACGAATGAACTTTGAGTAATAATTAAGGCTACTTTTAATTATTCTAATGAAATTTTTGGGACGGAAAAAAAGTAGCATTTATAACTGCTCAAAGTTCCCTCGTAGTAACAACGAAAAAAAGTGGACTATCTTTCTGGGACGGAAGGAGTATTATTGTAATGGATTGCTAAAAAAAAAAAAAAAAAACAACCAACAAACAAGTGCCAAGTGTCCACCAACTTGACATCTTTTGCTCAATCAAGATTGAGATCCCGTTCGGTTCACCGAACGGATCGTCAATCTCTCTTTTTTTTTTTTTTTTTTTTTTTGCAAAATGTTTTGTCTTCTTCCTACGATATTGGTTGAAGATTGCCAATAAAGATGGTCTAAGGAGGGATACAAATGCGAAGGTGGAAGAGAGGGGGCAAAGGTCGAGGTCGAAGAAGATGGTGAACGACGCCAATGTTGACTGGAGGTGGATGGCATGGGGGAACGGGAGTGGTGATGTGGGGGAGAGATTGAATTTCCAGATCTAGATTTGGGCTTTAATTATGGATAAGTTGTTTTAGCCCCTTTCTGTTTTGAAAAAAATTGAACTTATTTACTTTAATATTTTGCACTTTTAACCTATAAATATCCACACCAGTAATTATATTTATTTATGGTTATGAAATTCATTTTATATTTGTTAAATATGTTACGGGTGTTGGTTTTTATTATCTTTCCGTAAATAAAGATAACGACGTTAAATTTTAGGTATAAAATAACACAATTTATTCCAGTACGATGGTAAATATGAAAAAAATAAAGTTTGATGGTAAAAGTGAAATACGCCTCAAAGTACAATGAACTAAAACAGAGTTTTCCCTCCATAAAAAATAAAGATAAACAATATACCATGTTATGTACGCAAACTTCAAATGCAAACTATAAAAAATTTGAGGTTTGTAATCACCTAATTAATTACAATACTCCCTCCGTCCCAGAGTAAGAGTCCTACTTTCCATTTTGGTACGTCCCAGAGTAAGAGTCCTATCTTACTTTTATACTCACAACACCAATCAATTCACTATTCTCTCCCACTCATTCTCTCTCCTAATTTACTTTTACACTCACAACATTTACATCACTTCCAATATTTATTAATAAGCGTGTAAATGAGGGGTAAGACTCTTACTCCGGGACGGAGGGAGTAATATGTAATATTAATGTTTAATCAATATATGAGTTGATGTGTGTTTAAAGGTCATGTTTAAGATTAGGCACTAAAAAGTCTAAATTGTTAGTGATAACAAGGTCAACTATTTTCAATTTAGGTCCATTATCTTGTGTATATAGAGATATGTAATGAGTTTTTCAGCGGAAATGAAATGGTAAATGAAAATGTCAATGGACTTGGTTTATAAAGCGTTATCAAAGGTGTTGGCAGTCCAACGATAACACTTAAGACAACACACACACACCCGAGTTAAAACAATTTTCAAAACGAGTTTGCAACGGAATAAAACACAATAATTATTTTTCTCAAGATATATAAAGTATATATCTCGAGAGGTGCCTCAAAAGGCGAGACCTTCACTATTAATAAGAATTGTAAGTACTAGGCCGAGAGTTCCCTATCGCTATTACAATTTGAGCTCTATGGAACGACTAAGACTATACACGAGACCCTATCCTAGCCAAGACAAACTTATAATCAGAGATTAGAAGAATGGAATAGGTTTGAGAAGACGGGGTTTATCGGAACCAAGGAGTGTATAGACTTTCTTGTTCAAGGATGTGTGTTGTAGTATTGTGATTTATTTTGTCACAACCCTTGCTATTTATAGTCTTCAAAAGACTTGGGGAATACTTCAAAATGGCTGGGTAGTTGATAAAAAATGTGGAGGAGTGGATGCCGAGCCTTGGGGAAGAATTTCTCCACATGTCCATAATTGTAGGAACAAATTCTTGGTGCCCAAGATCTAGCTTCATCCTCTTGTACCTTTAAGCTTCAAATGACTTGTACTTCCTTGGTCAATACTCAGAGGTTGAGTGAGTCAATCTCCCACGTTTTTCACTTGCCTTTAATCCACAAGTTTTGCATTAAATCTCTTTTATGCATAACTTCAACTATCTTCAACTTCCTTCCTTATTTCTAGCATTCCACCTTGTTTCCACCTGAAATATGGATCAACAAAATACATTCTTGCAAAATATGTTAAATATTAGTACAAGATAATATTGTGAAAAGAAATGTTCAAATATAATTTAATTTTCGTCTGGTAACACTGAGACAGCGTTGGCAGCACTTGTGGTAACACTACAGTCTGCACTAACAATCTCCCCCTTATTTGCACATTTCTTCACAAACACCCAAGTGCCTGTACCTGCAAGAATTTATTAGTCCAAAATAGTTTATACAAAGATTATCTCCCCCGTAAAGATTAACTCCCCCTCAATTAGAGAGTCAACCGAATAGTCAAACCATCCAACAAAAAAACAACTAGTGTTAACCAAATGAAACACATCCACATTGTTTTAAACTACCTAGGATAGAAACACACCAACTATCAAATTTGAGTATTGCCAGCCCTCACACCTGATAGAGAACTTAGATAAGCACCTGTGTAAGCAGAGCAACCCTTGTGGTAGCACGCAGAATAGCACTTGAGGCAGCATATCTCCCCTTGTTTGTGAAGAACACTGTGTAAAGAATTCCTACAAGTCTGTATGAATCTGCATCTGGATTGAAGTCTGCTTTGATGGAGTTTGGGCAGCCGGTTGGCATGAAGAAGACAAAACTTTTCTCTTCTTTTTCGTTTCCTTGATGGTAGAGATTTGAGATTAAGATTTGAGATGGAAAATTCATAGATGGAATTATGATAAGGAAAGAAAGGGAATTGGATGGATTAGGCGAGTTTATGGAGAGTAAGACGGAAATAAATGTTGAGTAGGGTGAGGGAAATATTTAAGGAGATCTTTTAGGAGGTAATTTTAGGAAGAGATTTCACTCATCTCACTTTAGCTAAAAACACTCAGCTCCCCCTATTTTCTAGCTAGTTAGGATTCACTCAAGCAAACCATCCATTGTCTTCACCAAAACAAATCCAGCCAAATTTGTCCCCACCTTTTTTCTGATAAAAAATAAAATAAAAGAAAGAAATAAAATAAAAGATAAATAAAATAATCAGAGTTTTACAAAGATAAAATCTAAAATTTCAAATTTCAGATCAATGAAATTTCAAAGTTTAAATTTTATCCATATATAACTCAAGTAACTAAAACCTATAAACAAGGGATTTTATAAAAAAACTTTTTGATCTCAAAAACTATGTAGACTTTTTGAAATTCAAATTTTAATCAGAAAATCCCGAAAAATAAAAATTGAAAAAAAAACTAATGTAGCACCTACTGATGTGTTGCTGACAATGTTGGCAACACTAAGGATAACACATCAGAACAGATCCCCTTGAAAATTTTCATGATATTTTTCCTTTTATTTCTCACTTTAGGCAAACCTTTTAAAGCATTTTTACACCTTTTTATTTACAAGGTAGTATCGTAGTAGTGAGCTCCGTGCTCCGAGTCTTTATAAGGTGTAAAATATTTGGTGTTAGATTTCATACTGTTCAAGTAGGATACACTGTAGCCGCGAACTCCATGTTCCTAATACTAAGTATAAAACCAACACTTTATACTCTCATTTCGCAAGGAAGCATCGCCGCAGCGAACGCCATGCCCCGAGTTACTTTGGGAATATATAATGCTTTTGCCTATTTCAATTTTCACACATTTATTGTTTAGTGACTTTGTAACTTTAAGCACAGAAGGGGACCTTTTCTAACTTGTTAACCTAAGTATAAACTATATCAGAACATAAAGGTCAGCAAGTGCCGCCGCAAAGGCTTAAAAAAAACATTTTTTTAAAATTTAAAAAATTGTACAACAACAAAGATGATCCAAGGGGTTTAAACAAGAAATGGAACAAGAGACTTCTTCAAGTTAGAAAATCTCTTATGGTTAAAAACTTGAATTAAATATTCATCTTTCGAAGAGTTAGAATTATTTTTAGATTCAAGTTTAGAAACAAAACATGAATGGTTTACCTTAGCATACCTTACCATGTCTCGATAATTAACCGGTTCCTTACGTCTAGTTTGTATCCCTTCTTCTAATCTCCCTATCACTTGGGATATAGGATGATTCTTTTGAATCCTCAAAGGGGGGATCTCTTCTGACATGATCATCAACTCTAATGGAGTCCTCATTATTTTCATTTTCTGCAACTGGTCGGACTTCTGGTGTTATCTCTGGTGCTGCCTCAAGTGTGGTAACACTGGGGCGGACATCTGGTCCAACACTTATGTCAACACTTGGTCCAACATAAATTTCAAATTCACTTTGAGGCTGTTCCAGCAGTACCAAACGAGGATAAACACCTGGTTCATCTGCAACACTTGACAGATCCTCAAAAACAATGTTTACAGATTCTTGAATAGTTCCCATTCTCAAATTATACACTCGATATGCATGATTGTCATGTGAATATCCAAGAAAAATGGCTCTATCACTCTTAGAGTAAAATTTAGCTAAGTGATCCCAGTCTTTTAAAATATAACATACACACCCAAATACATGGAAGTAATGAACATGAGGTTTATTCCCATTCAAAATCTCATAGGGTGTCATAGTTAAACCGGGTCTTAGAAAGACTCTATTAGAAATGTGACAAGCCATGCTCAAAGCTTCAGCCCAAAATCTTTTTGAAATCCTTTTAGAGAATAGCATAACATGGGCCATATCAAGCAATGTCCTATTTTTCTTTTCAGCCACACCATGTGGTTTAGAGATCAAAAAATCATGGTGTATCCCCTTTTTCTTACAAAAATTATAAAAGGAAACATTTGCAAATTCTTATCCATGATTGGATCTTATACAGAAAATAGAAGCACAAAACATGTTTTTGATTTTGGAGTGCAAGAGTTTAAATTTATCTAAAGTTTCAGATTTTTCTCTTAGAAAATATACCCAAGTAAACCTAGAGAAATCATCAACTATAACAAAAACATACCTCTTACCTCCCAGGCTTTCTACCTCAATTGGACCCATCACGTTCATGTGCAAAAGATGAAAAAAATGTGTTGTCCCGAAGTGTTGCTCCTGGTGTTGGGTAACACAGCGGGTAACACGAGTCTCCTTACTTTTAAGGCAATCCCCACACACAATTTTGTTCTTTAGATTCAGATTGGGGAGTCCTTTGACAGCCTCAAACTACAAAATTTTGTTCAAGTTTCCATAAGGAGCATGTCCCAACTTTTGATGCCACAAAATTGTGTCATCCATATTGACTAAATTGCATACTTGTTTATCTTCAACAAGATAGTAATTGTCACTTGATCTAGTTCCTGAGATTACACCAGTGTTACTGTTTTCAAAAACATCACAAGCATTTTTATTAAATTTTACCTCCAAGTTGTCATCGCACAATTGGTCAATGCTAATTAAATTAGCAACCAATCCATCAACGTGCAAGACATTCTTCAAGGCAGGGAATCCAAAAACATCAAGTGTCCCTTTCCCTATTATATTGCTCTTTCCTCCACTCCATATGTCACCGTTTCTCTTTGGATAGATTCGTAGTCTTTCAAGAACACTTTTGTTCCCGTCATATGATGTGAACAACCACTATCAAAGTACCATGAACCTGAAATGTTAGTCCTCAAAGAAGCAAATACAACATTGCATTTATGATTGGATTTTAGAAAACAAAATTTCTTTTTAGACTTTTTGATTTTCTGATCACAAGTGTTTACTTGAGTGTTGGGTAACACTTGAGATAACACATGTGAACTGGAATTTTTCTTTTTGAGAGTAAAACAATCAAATTTACTTTGTCCAGTTGTGTGGCAATATTCACACACACACGGTTGATCAGAAATATCACTTGATGAACTACTTTTTACTTTTTCATGTTCTTTTACAAAACATGTTTCATTATTTTCATTCAATAAGGTAAAAGTGATTTTATCAAAAGAGTCTTGAAACCAAATACCTGCTTTAAGTGACTTACTCAAGTCGAGTATTTCATCCTATTTTGAGAACGTTGTGTTGACCTTTTTGAAGGTGGTCTCGGCTAGCTTCAACTTGGACTTGACATTGACTAGTTCAACATCCAACTTTGTGAATTGCACCGCCAACCGAGTCAAAGAGTCTTTTAGCTCATGATTTTCCTTGGTTAAGATCGCTACCATCTTGTAGAGATCTTTTAACGCATCAATGAGCTCATCCTTGCTTACATCCTCCTCATCTGGACTTCCTGCATCATCATTAATTGAACTATGAAAGCAAAAATCTTCAGAAAATTTAGAAGGATTATACCTGCTGGGTGTTGGGCTTGGTGTTATCGCACTCTGGGTAACACCATTGGCAACACTTTCTGAATCTGACTTTGAGTGCTTCAAAGCCATGGTCAAAATGGCTGATTGATCACGTTCTTTAATATTTTCTAGCTCTCTTTCCTCAATATTCCTAAGGAAAGTATGATTCGAGCCAAAATGAATAGAAAGTCTCACAAGATATGGATTAGCAAGATTCAAGGCCATGACAACTGGACCAAACACTTAGTATGTCAAGTGTCCAGCTCTGATGCCAATTGAAAATGTCAATGGCTTTGGTTTATAAAGTGTTATAAAAGGCGTTGGTAGTCCAACGATAACACTTCAGACTACACACACACACCCGAGTTAAAACAATTTTCAAATGAGTTTACAGCGGAATAAAACACAAGAATTATTTTTTTCAAAATATATAAAGTATATATCTAGAGAGGTGCCTCAAAAGGCGAGACCTTCACTATTAATAAGAATTGTAAGTACAAGGCCGAGAGTTCCTTATCGCTATTACAATTTGAGCTCTATGGAACGACTAAGACTATACACGAGACCCTGTCCTAGCCAAGACAAACTTATAATAAGAGAATACAAGAATGGAATAGGTTTGGGAAGACGGGGTTTATCGGAACCAAGGAGTGTATAGACTTTCTTGTGCAAGGATGTGTGTTGTAGTGTTGTGATTTATTTTGTCACAACCCTTGCTATTTATAGTCTTCAAAAGACTTGGGGAATACTTCAAAATGGCTGGGTAGTTGATCAAAAATGTGGAGGAGTGGATGCCGAGCCTTGGGGAAGAATTTCTCTACATGTCCATAATTGTAGGAACAAATTTTTGGTGCCCAAGTTCTAGCTTCATCCTCTTATACCTTTAAGCTTCAAATGACTTGTACTTCCTTGCTCAATACTTAGAGGTTGAATGAGTCAATCTCCCATATTTTTCACTTTCCTTTAATCCACAATTTATGCATTAAATCTCTATTTATGCATAACTTCAACTATCTTCAAATTCCTTCTTTATTTCTAGCATTCCACCTTGTTTCAACCTGAAATATGGATCAACAAAATACATTCTTGCAAAATGTGTTAAATATTAGTACAAGATAATATTGTGAAAAGAAATGTTCAAATATAATTTAATTTTCATCTGGTAACACTGAGACAGCGTTGGCAGCACTTGTGGTAATACCACAGTCTGCACTAACAGTAAACAATTTAAAATAATTAAGAAACAAGTGTGTGTGTGTGTGTAATAGAAAATATGTGTGTGTGAAAAACTAAGAGAGACAAACACAAGAGATTTAAAGTGGTTCGATCAGAGTATAACAACTTCTCCTATGTCCACCCTTCTCTGTCCTTGACAAGGAAGCAAGTTATCCACTATAATACTTCTTCAAAGTAGTTACAAGAATTGTTGAGAAAATTCCCTCAAAGTTTTCCCAAATTAGTTAGTGCTTCTTGTAAAGCACAAAAGTAAAACGAAAGGTTGTCACAAAAGTAATAATGATTGATCTCTTTCAGTAGCTCTTTAAATAATGAGATCAGTACGAAGCTTGAGATTTTTTAACATATAAGATATTGAGACTCCCTTTAAAAGGTTTGGAGTTTCAAGGTTTTGATAAGCTTTACACCTTAGGGTTTATTGGGCAAAAGAGAGGTGTTTGAATAGGATGGGTATATATAGGTCTTCATAAATGTATCTGTTGGTTGTGCCAATGGTCTTGAAAGCTTTGGGCAAATGGGTTTACCTTATGATATCATTGACCAATCAATAGTGGCAATATGTTAGTTTTACTGCTGACTGAAAACTAAGGTGACATACTTTGTCCTTTGGCCAAGGTCTACTGTGGTTACCAATCTCGACCAGATGAATAGATGAGAGATAGTTGACCTTTGTATATTTTTAGGCTATATCATGTGATTGATCTTTAAGCAAAATTAAAGATCTTGACCTAAATTGAATAGCTTGATTGAGTGCTTTGTATTACTTCAATTCATTGTCAAAAAAATTTGTTTAGAAACATAGGTCCTAACATGTGTGTATGTATATACATATACTATATATGTTTGTATATATACACACACATACACACACACACACACACACACACACACACACACACACACACACACATATATATATATATATATATATATATATGACGATATATAATGTATGAAATGTAAGATTCTCACTAGTCTATTGATGAACGTGTTTTCACTCATTTCATTTTGTACTTTTAGATTTAATTATAGTTTTTTTGTCATATATACTCCCTCCATCCCGCTTGAAATTGCAAAACTTGCCATTTTGGGCGTCCCATAGAAATTGCAAAATCCATAAATGGAAAGTTTTTACCCACTTGCACACTCACATCCACTAACCCACTAACTATTCTCTACCCCACTTTCTCTCTCCCACTCAACTATCAACACTCACAACACATCACCTTTTTCACTTTTTCCCTTAATTATTGTGTCATATTTTTATTTTTTTTGCAATTTCCGACGGGACGGAGAGAGTATATATATATATATATATATATAGGTCTTCATAAATGTATCTGTTGGTTGTGCCAACGGTCTTGAAAGCTTTGAGCAAATGGGTTTACCTTATGATATCATTGACCAATGAATAGTGGCAATATGTTATTTTTACTGTTGACTGAAAACTAAGGTGACATACTTTTTCCTTTGGCCAAGGTCTACTGTGGCCACACCAATCTCGACCAGATGAATAGATGAGAGATAGTTGACCTTTGTATTTTTTAAGTCTATATCATGTGATTGATCTTTAAGCAAAATTAAAGATCTTGACCTAAATTGATTAGCTTGATTGAGTGCTTTGTATTACTTCAATTCATTGTCAAAAAAATTGTTTAGAAACTTAGGTCCTAACATGTGTGTATGTATATACATATACTATATATGTTTGTATATATATACACACATACACATAGTTCTAAATGACGATATATAATCTATGAAATGTAAGAGTCTCACGAGTCCATTGATGAATGTGTTTTCACTCATTTCATTTTGTACTTTTAGATTTAATTATTGCTTTGTTGTCATGCTTTTGTTATTTAATTAGGTTTGTTTCATGTTAAGAATTATATGGTTCATAGGTACTCAATCCATTAGAAATATTGCGTCAATCTCAAATGATGCAAACAGAGACGTTATCCATAGAAATATTGTCTAAATCTACGTGCTTATAAGTTGTAAACCACAATCTAAGTGGACATATATGATAAGACACCCCAAAATCTATAATTTTTACATCGTTCTGATGTGTGTTTTCATAAAAAACTAGGGCCATACCTTAAGTTGTTGAAATTGAAATATTGGCCCCAGATCTACATTCCCCAAACTTAAGACTCTTGTTAATTTTTTTTGCCTAACATAAAAAATAAAAATAATTGATTTTTTTAACTTATTTTAGTATTGTCCCCCCTACTTTTTATGATATATATACTTTTATAAAATCATGCCCAAGTACTTGTGAACATACTCCCTCCGTTTCATGTGAATCGAGACAAAAAAAATGGGCATAATAATTAAGAGAAAGTAGTGAATGTGTGGTGGAAAATGAAGAGAGAGAATGAGTGGGGTAAATAGTAGTCTTGGTTGAATAAAATGAGTGGTGGAGAATGAAGAGAGATAATTAGTGGGGTTAAATGGGTGGGGTTGGGTGAATATAAAATATTAAAAAGTTTGTTATTTTGGGCGGTTTGAATTGAGGTGAAACGGACGAAAAATGAAATAAATCTCAATTCACATGAAACAGAGGGAGTATGCTTTAGCCACTCATATGCATAATAGCCATATTATCTAATATATCCTAATCTGATTATTTAAATTGAAAATCTAATATTTTTTGAAAGAACCTGTTGTAACTGTTGTAACTGATGCACTTTAAACAAGTAAACTGTTACTGCACAAGAGGCTACTATCCTTTGAAGGTAGGTCGACTATCTTCTGGTGTAGTATGTGTGAATTGAGTTTTGCAACGGAATTATGATAAGTTGAAAATGAGAAATGTAAAGATAAATAACAGGTGTAATGTGTGTGTGAATAGTGAATGAGAGATTAAGACAAACACAACGATATAACGTGGTTCGGAGTAAAGCAACTCTCCTACATCCATGCCTCACTGTCCTCAATAGTGAAGAGCAATCCACTATAATCCTTCGTCAAGTGATTAAAATAAATTGCAAGGAAAATTCCCTCAGAATTTGGGAATTTTCCAACTTAATTAACCTCACTAACCAAGTTGTGCTTGTTGCTAAGCACTGAAAAGAAAAAAAAAAGTTTCACAAATGTGAAGATTTGGTGATCTCTAAATGGCTCTAGTTAGTTATGTGAGATCTCGATTAAGTTTCTCTATTAGCACAAATTTATATGATTAAGTCTGCTTTACAAGACTTGCTTAAAAGCTTATATGGATGTTTTTAGAATGGTGAAGAGGTATCGTGTTCACTGTATGTAATTATCCTTTTATAGGTCTTCATAAGGTATCTGTTATGTTCTAACGGTCTTGAGTATCTTGGGATTGTGAATTGTCAGTCTACTATCCTTGACTGGAATAGTGCTTATGAATAGTGTCAAGTCAGGTTTGACTTTGACTAGAATTCTGAGTTGGCATGCCATGTCATGTAGACTAGGTCTACTATCCACTATCCAGGTGAGGTCTTCTATCCCGCTTAGTGTGATCATTCCAGATAGTAGACCTTACTTGGATGAAATCTGCAGTATTGTTCCTTGAGTATTTTTCTTCATGGGTTTGATCTTGTAAAGAGATATTGCTTGAGAGTCAAATTTTCATAGAACATTTGGCTTTAATTTAAGGATCTTCATTTGCTTAATTATTTGTCAAAACTCTTTGTTTAGAAACTTGGGTTCTAACAATTTACCCTTTTTTGGAAATAATTAAGCCTGAAATAATGAAGCAACAGTAATCTAATGAATAGAATGACCGATTTCATCAAGTTAAATAGAAGACAGAGTTATCCCAAAAGAGATGTATTGTGTTTAGGGTTTAGGGTTTAGGGTTTAGGGTTTATCAATATGAAATGAGTGAAAACACATTCATCAATTGGGTTCTAACAATTTACCCTTTTTTGAGAGAGCTTAATTAAACAGAGCATCAATGATGTCATCACTCTAGTATGCAAGTTCTGATTGGGTTTGACTAAGTTCGACTGGAGTTAAGTTCATTTCCCTTTCAAGATTGAGAAGATTCAATTGTCTTTTGTTGAACCTGAAGTAGTATCGCTTGTTGTTCCAAGTTAGCTAGGCTTATCCTGTCATCATATGAAATTCCAAGTTGAATGAGCTGACTTTTATTCTTGAGTCTTTCTTTCTTTCCCAAGTCTCTTGAAGTTATGGGAGTCTTTGAAGCTGGTCCTAGCAGAAGAGGTCTGGAATTTGGATTTCCTCTTGGTGGTACTTGATTCTGAGTGATGATCTTTTGAGTTTGAGAGAACTCTTTGAAGGACTTGATTTGAGAGAGAACTTAATCTTGGTTTACTATCTTTCATGTAAGAGAATCTTGAATCAATTTGGTTAAGTCTATTCTGAGTCCCTTCATTTGTGCTCAACATAGTTCCCAACTGCATTGATGTCTTCATGTGTTGCAGCAGGAAAGGGGTTTGGAGATGATGAGAAAATGGGATCAGGAACTAGAGGACATGAATATTGGTAGAATCTTCCATGCAAGGCTCATTTGGAAAGATAAAGGAGCTGGGTAGGGGGCCACCAAATAGTATCTTAATGTCATGCATTCCATAAAATTTCTTAGTAACCAACTTCCAATAAATGATTTTATCAAGATCAATGTATTTGTACACAATAATCCCAAATTTCATGTGAAGGACTTCTTGCAGATTAGGAGAAAACCACTGAGAGAAGAACTTCTTCCACTGTACCATTTTTCTTTTGCCACCATTTAGACTCGATGGCACTAATCCCACTTCATGAATAAAAAACTAATTCAAAGATACCCTGAACGTCTTCCAATCATTGTGAACAAAGAATACCCTTCCTGCAAGTTCCCTAGCTGTAACTTTGAGTTGAGCTTTTGAGTATGACCAATATTGACTAGTGATAGCAGAGCTCACTATTTCTTGAGGAAACTCAAGGTCTTCATATGTAAGTCCTATGGGCAAGACAGAGGTAAAAGATAAGTTAATTGGGTGAGATAAGAACCATTGATGGGGCACATAGTACAGGTTTAGTAGATGAGTGGAGTAGAAAGGGTGAGTATTGATGTTGTATGGTTCAGGAGTGATGATTTCAAAAGTGTGATTGGTGTGAATATGACGATTCACAAAAGATGATGAATGTGAGCATTCAGATGATTGGGGTCTAGAGGATGATTTTTCTAGTCCAAGTTTCTTCCATGTATTCTCAAAACCATATTTCTGAGCTCATGAAATTTCTCAATCTTTACAATATCTGATAAGGCATCGTATGCTTGTTTATTAAAAGGATTTTCTTCAACAAGAATCGCTTTGAATTTTTCTGAAGGCAGAGGTAGAGTAGGAGAGGAGGGAGGAGGCTTTTGTAGAGTTAATTTGCTTAAGCTAGGAGCTTTTAAAGGAGATGACAATGTGTTTGACAAGTCTACTATAATTTCTTTGGAGCTAGAGAGGTCCACTATCCGTTCTTGGGTTTCCTCATAATCAACATTCCCCCTTTCTTTTTCAACACTAGGCTCCCTAATCTTAATATCATTAAGTTCAAAATCATTCCCCTATCAAATTCAAATGATGCATCCTCATTTTGTGGATCAAGAGTTGAGAGTCTAGAGGTAGGCATAAACACTAATGATAAAGGTGATGATGAAGTAGGAGGATCAATAAAGGGAGAATGAGGGTTTTTGGAGGAGTTTTCTGAAGACTTGCTAAGTGACCTTATTGCCTCAACAACAGTCTTGCTTCCTAAACTAAGATTCTCATCAGATGAACTTTGCTGAGTTGGTTCATAGTCAAAGGGTTGAGTGGAGAGATAGGAGGTAGGGATGGAAATTTGACCGAATACGATCCGAACCAAAGGCAATTCGATCCGAAAAATTAGGGTTTGGTTTTCATTTTCTAAAATCCGATCGATTCGGATTCGGATCATGTTGATGATCCGACCGAACCCAATCCGACCCGAACCTTAGTGATCTGACCGAAACCCGATCCGATCTGACTCGAACCCTAAATAAAAGGTTAATATAAAATATAAATAAAATATATTTAATATTTTCCTAAATTGTATTTCTATATTTGTGTTTGTAAGAATGATTTTGATAATTTTAGACTATTCTTTGTAGAACATTCAATGTTATGCTTAAATATAAATTTTACTCAAATAAATTTAAGCTAAAAAAAAAGACTTTTAATATATTCGGGTCTGATTGGACGGTCACGGTCTTTTAGATTTCGGGTCGGATTCGAATCGGCAGATTTATGATTCGGATAGGGTTCGGATCAAGCCTGATCCGATCTGAACCCGACCCGTTGCCATCCCTAATAGGAGGGGAATCAGGACATGGTTCTATCCTTTGAAGGTAGGTCGACTATCTTGTGGTGTAGTGTGTGTGAATTGAGTTTTGAAGGGTGAGATTTTGGGTTACAAGCTGACTATTTTTGGATTTAAGGTTGTCTAACTCCTTTGAAAATTGTAAGTTTTTCGTAATTAATGTCCTAAAGCTAGATTCTTTCTTTTTCTTTTAAATGAATAAAGTGCAACCTAAATTTTTTAAGCCTTCTAAATCAAGGGAGTTTAAATCACTTACCTCTTTTAATTCTTCTGCAGCTAGTGCTTCAAGATTTTCCTCACTGTCTGATTCTTCTTCTTCACTTTCCATAAGGCAAATCATATCTTCCATGTCATCATCTGAGTCTGAGATGTCAGATTCATCATCACTGAATTTTGACAGGTCTGCTATCATGGCTTGTTCCTTCTTTCCATCACTTTTATTCTTAGTACAGTTGTAGCAGTTACATCTGGAGCTATAGATTATTTCTTTAGAGTATGATAGCTTCTTTTGATAAGAGAAGTTTCTTGATTTATTAGGTTCAGGACATTCTTGAGAGTAGTGTCTTATCTTCTCACAATTGAAACAAGTGACTTCCTTCTTTTCAGTTTGAATTTGATTTGAGGTTGATGCATTTTTTCTTTTATCAAAAATTCTTTTTTGATGTTTATAGACTTTTTAAGTGCTATGGAGATCAATCTTGGAACATCATCTTGTGTTAAAGGTTTGACTTCTTGTTTTTGGGACATGTTGACTTTTTGGATAGCGTTGCATATTAGAGAGTCAATGTCCTGTTCTGAGTAAGTTTTGGGGATTTCTTGTGCAGCAAGAGCCATGGTATGAGCAGTGGCCAATGATGATGCAATGGTTGGTAGTTTCACTATTTTTTGAAGCTCATATGCTTCTAATTTTCCAAAGTATTGTTCTACTGTCATTGTGGGCCATTCAACACCTTCTCTAATTGGGAGAGCAACCTTTTCATATTCTTGAGGGAGGCTTGAGGATATTTTCAAGAACAAATCTTGTTGGTCTATAGTTGTCTGAGTAAGTCCTCAATGCAACACTGACTTTTTCATCAGGGGCAAATTTGAAATTATCAAGTTGCCTTAATAGGTTATATACGTTTTGTGCTCTAACACTAGAGTGTTTTGTAAACTTATATTTGATTATGTCCCATGATTCTTTTGCAGATTCTACTTTCCTAATTTCTTGAGCCAAAGAGTCATTAACACTTTTTCGTAAAATGTTTTTAACTTTCTGATTAGCAGTGACTAAATTTATTTTAGTCTCAGTCCATAGATATGGTGTTTTGTATTTGATATCTCAACTATTAGTGTCAGCTTGAGTGGGTATTTTGACTTCTTCATGTAATACAAACTAGTTCCATACACTGTTAGCATCTAAGTATGTTTTGATCTTCGAAACAAAATTTTCAACGGAACCACAATTATCAACATGTGGAATGTCTTTCTCGTTGTTTCTCCTTGGTTGAGGCATGATGGTCTTTCTCCTGGATTCTTCTCAAGATGTTAAGCTTGAAGACACTTAAGTCTCTTATAAACCAGCTCTGATGCCAATTGAAAGGTCCGTATAAAATATGACACTTGATAGTTGAAAAGGAATGAGATACAAGGTCCACTATCTTTGAGATAGGTCGACTATCTTTGAAATATAGGTCACCTATCTTTAAAGGTCACTATTTTCTTTTAAACTCTAAAGGCCAAAATAATTAGGAATTATGCGCAGCGGAATAGACAATTTCTATGGCCTTATAGTTGTTGTCTAACATATATATTCCTATGCCAATTGTCAATTTATCTTGTTTAAGTTATCACACAACAATAGATTAAAACATGTTAGATCATAGGATAATATGATGGAAAATAAAATGCAAGACAAGAAATTAAAAGAGACAAGAGATATGAATTTCTAACGTGGTTCGGAGTATAGAAACATCTCCTACTTCCACACCCCATTGTCCTCAAAAAATGGGAAACAGTCTACTATAATCCCTTCACTCGGGCAATACATGAATTTTTCAGAAAATCCCTCAGAGTCGTTCCAACTTAGTTAGCCTCACTAATTAAGCATGCTAGTTGCATAGCATAAAGAAAAAAAAGTTTACAAATGTGATGTAGTTCTTCCTTTGCATGACACTTGAATTTTTGGATGGAAGCTCTTATTAGGTCGTTGGTGTTCCCCCTCAATGTTTAGAAAGTTATAAGTATATTTGGTGGGGTATATGAATAGGTGTACATTTTGGCTACACACACCATGGGTCAACTATCAAAGGTTTGGGTTGGGTTCATGGGTAAAAGTATTAGTGTGTGCAATTGGTGTTTATTGCACACATTAAGGTTTTGAAAAGAAGGGGGATAAATGGTGCTGGCTGCACACAGGTAGATGGGCAGGGAATTGATGGTGCAAGCACACTTGCGTAAGGCTCAACTCAAGAAAATTTATAGAGGAGGAAGAGGGAAATAGACGTTGGGGAGCTTTAATCTTGGAAAGGTCCGTATAAAAATATGGCACTTGATAGTATAAAAATATGGCACTTGATAGTTGAAAAGGAATGAGATAACAAGGTCGACTATATTTGAGATAGGTCCACTATCATTGAGATATGTTGACTATCTTTGAGATATAGGTCAACTATCTTGAAAGGTCACTATTTTCTTTTAAACTTTAAAGGCCAAAATAAGTAGGAATTATGCGTAGCGGAATAGATAATTTCTATGGCCTTATAGTTGTTGTCTAACATATGTATTCCTATGTCAATTGTCAAATTATCTTGTCTAAGTGATCACCCAACAATAGATTATAATATTGTAGAACATAGGTTGATACGATGGAAAATAAAATGCAAGACAAGAAATTAAAAGAGACAAGCGACAAGAATTTTTAACGTAGATCGGAGTATAGCAACATCTCCTACGTTGACACCCCATTGTCCTCAACAAATGGGAAACAATCCACTATAATCCCTTCACTCGGGAAATACATGTATAGTTTAGAAACTCCCCTTAGTGTTTTTCCAACTTAATTAGCCTTACTAATTAAGCATGCTAGTTGCGAAGCATAAAAGAAAAAAAGTTCACAAATGTGATGTAGTTCTTCCTTTGCATGACACTTGAATTTTTTGGATGGAAGCTCTTCTTATGTCGTTGGTGTTCCAACTCAATGTTTGGAAAGTTATAAGTATATTTGGTGTGGTATATGAATAGGTGTACATTTTGGCTACACACACCATGGGTCAACTATCAAAGGTTTGGGTTGGGTTCATGGGTAAAAGTATTAGTGTGTGCAATTGGTGTTTATTGCACACATTAAGGTTTTGAAAAGAAGGGGGATAAATGGTGCTGGATGCACATAGGTAGATGGGCAGGGAATTGATGGTGCAAGCTGTAGACACCCCGCCTTGGACCATTCACCCCGATTGCACATTTGATCTTGTGTTTCTTCTATTTTATATGTTTTCCGTTAGTGTCCGTTACTTCGGTTAAGTTCCTGACTGACTCCGTTAAGTTCAGAGAATAAACTGAATAACAGTGCTAACTTTCTAGTCCTTTCTGTCAAAAATGCCTTCTCTGAGTCGCGCGCCTCCGGCCTTTGAAGCCAGAAGCGCGCGCCTTCCGCTGCCAAGGTGGGAAGCGCGCGCCTCTGAGCGTGTCAGTTACAGATTTCTGGCCTTGAATCTCTCCCTTGCCCATCTTACAAGATTTTGCCCGGGAAATGGTTCTTGGCAGCTCAGTTTTGGCACCAAAAAACAACCCTTTACAACTATAAAAACCCCTCCTATCTACCATTGGAGGGGATGACTTTTGATCACCATTTTGACACCTAAAAATCACCAATTTCTCATTACAAAACTTGCATAAACTTTTGATCACCAACTTTTAACATCCACCAATCCTTCCAATAAGGATCATTCTCAAGGAGTGTCAAGAACTTGTCTTCCAAACATAGGTATTTTCTTGCCTTCTTCACTTTCATCTTTTCTTATCTTTTCTTTTGATCAGAAGTGCAATCAAACCCAAACCAAATTTTGGACATAACTCCGAACGATCACTTCATCTTCATTGAGGTTGGTCTAGGGGTCATCTCCCAACATTTCAACTTCTTTTAAAACCCCTCTAAATTTGATATTAATAGGAAGAACACAATTTTTATAATGTAAACTTTGAACAAGCAAGATCGATGTTAGTCGGGCGAGATGGGTGTCTAAGTACTTCCCATATCGTAACCTAACCCCCGAACTCTCAAAAGGAATCTCTGTTTTCGTAAATCAAACACATTTCCAACTTAAAAGGTTTTCTTGCGTTCCTCTAAAACGTGGGTGGCGACTCCTTAAAAAAATCATCCTTTTCCCGTGAGGGGCCCAGGCCGGGGTACCTACAGTGGCGACTCCGCTGGGGACGCTTGAGGGTTAAGCTTGCGTTTTTGGTCAAAGTTTACGTTTTTTTGGGCACTCTGGTTTCTAGTGTTGAGAAGCGTGCGCCTTTAACCTTCTTGGTCAGAAGCGCACGCCTCTCACACCAAAGACCAGAGGCGACCGACTTTCATGTGTTCTTCCTATTTTCTGTTTTTTTTGGGCTAACATTTATTTCAGGGGTTAAACACAAAGTATATGACCAGGGCAATCCCCTGAGTCCAAGTTTCTGATAGGTGTCTGACAGGTTCGCCCAGATGCGCGCGCCTCCTACCATCTTTGCGCAATGTACGCGCTTGCCATTATACATCCAAGGGGCGCGCGCTTCTGGGAGGTATTCCAGAACAGGTTCAGTTTCCAAAAAACAGGGCAGAACAGTGGAGGTTTGGGCACAGTTGCCTGCATCAGAACAGAATTGGACCTTTGGACTGTCTTAATTTTTTGTTTATTTACCGGTCACACGGGTGATTCGGGAATTGTAATTTACGTGCTTATGTGTTTTTATCTTTTCTTTTCAAAAAAATAAAAATAAAAATAAAAATTTTTTGTCACGTGATAGACCTCACACCACATGCACATTACTCCTATGAATTGCTCACTATCGAGTCGCACAAGTCCATAACCCCAAACCCGTTGAGGCCCGTCCTAGAAAGTTTCAAGCTCCACCCGACCTTGACTCTTTCGAAGCGGTCAACCTCAGCCCGTGGCGTAGTTCAAGACTACATGCCGGGGGTGACCTTTAAGCCTCTCTTTAGCCTAGCACCAACCACACAACTCTAGTTAGGGTCTAACACTCCGTGACTCAAGTCGGTTTCCATGTGCCGAGATTTCCTTAAACTAATGTCTTCAAATCATACATGCCACTCGTTGTTATGGACGAAATAAAAATCCGTCCCCAAGTGGTCATAATGGACGCTAAAAAAAATCCGTCCCGCATGTATGCTTTACTACATTAATTTAGTTTAATCCCGACACATGTAGGATTCACAAGCATGGTGGAATCCGATGAGTATATGGGACCGCGAGAAGGTCAATATACTAGTGTGACGATTCCACTATTTTTCTAGAAATCCCAAAAAGGACCACTTTCCGACTTTTGTAAATAATAATAATAAAAAAAAAGAGTCTTTTGTTTATGTGGTTTGAGTCTTTACTATTGTTTGTGGGTGAAATAATTTTATCCAAAAGGTGTTTGTGGGGCCATCCTAAGATCAACCGTGTTCTCTCCATAGGTCCAATGGCTTCAAATGGCAACGAAAACGGCATTCCCGTGTCCAACGAAGGGTTATTCCGCATGGTGGAAGCATTGAAAGGGAAAGTTGATACACTAGCCGAGAATGTCCGCCGCAAGGATGATTTATGGCGAGCCCGTTACGAGCATGTGAAAACGGCCCACAAGAAAGAAGTTTCTCAACTCAAGAACCAATTGAAAGGGCTCACGAATGAAAGAAAGGTCCAAAGCATTGATACCGGTTTGGTCAACACCCTCATGTCCTACATTGACCAAAGGCTTAGTGGGCTAAATTTGCACAAGGGCCCAAGCACCGATCTTCATCATGCTTCTCTCCTCATGAACACAATGGAGGCTCTTCCCGAAAAGTTCAAGATGCCCGATACTGGCAAGTTCAACGGCAACTCTTGCCCCAACGCTCGTGTCGACTCCTACATTTGGGCCATGCTACCAAATAAAGTGTCTCCTCAAATAATGGCACAATGCTTCCCGCTTACTCTCGAGGGGGTCGCAAAAGATTGGTATACGGGTCTTCCAGTTTCCACCCGCCTCAATTGGGATGCCGCTATGCTTGCCTTCAAGTTACAATATCAAGGCAGCTCCATATTCCGCCCCACCAAGAAGGAATTGGAGAGCACCGTGCAAATGGGTGATGAATCATTTGGGGACTTCTATCGCCGTTGGAATGACAAGCTAGCCGAGATGGTTGATAGGCCTTTCAAGAAGGAACAAATGGACATCTTCTTAAAGTATTTGAAAATGGACTACCGCACTCATCTTAGTGGGGCTTTTCACTCCGATTTTTCAAGCATGTATTATGCGGGGGTTAGAATTGACAATTTGCTCCGAGAAGTGGCTGAGTCCTCCTATGACACAAGCTTCAACGACAAAGGGTTCCCAAGCAATGACATGGAAGAATGTAGTGACATGAAAGACTACAACGACAATGAGGACTACAACGACATGGGGGATGACGACAACAATCTCCGTTTCTCTTTCTCTACCTAGAAATAGGATTTAAAAAAAAAGTCCTCTTAAGTGTGCATTAATGTTTTCTCTCGTCCTATGTTAAATGTTCGAGTCCATTGAGTCATCAAATAAAAAGTCATTCTTTTCCTCATACACTCTTCCAAGTTGTTCAATTTAATTCTTGGCAAAATGATGAAAAGATGTCTAAACACGTTTTAGAATGAAGCAACATCGACAACAATCACGACGAAGCAACAATTCATCACGGCGAATGGAGAATCCACAAGAACTACGGTGACCTGAGCCTCTACACTGGAGGAACGTAGGCAACCTTCGGTTCCGGTCTCATGCAAGAAAGAAGATATGTTTAGCCCTAGCGCGTTATGGTGATCGGCCTTCATCTCGAACTTGTCAAGACATCTTTGTACGATTCATTTGCAAATGAATTAATCACCTCAAGATTGAAAAACTTTCCTAGATTTGGAATCACTCTCCGTTCCTTGTCGAGTCTAGGGCTTCTATTCTTTCTGCATACTCCCTGTTAGTCCCAAAGGGCAACAAGGGTATGAAAAACAGCTAGAGGGGGGGGTGAATATCTGTTTTAAAAATCTTTTTGTACCCTTGATAAACTCAATTGCAAATGCGTACTTTATCAAGTAAGCGTTATGATATGCGCCTAAGTGAGTGAGTGAAATGCACAGCGGAATTTAGTAATGTAAATAGGCGCAAAGTATGATAAAGGGGGCGCACACACACTCTAAGTATTTTGGCTCAAAGTGGGTGAAATAAGAAACTAAGGCAAATGAATTAACAACACAACACAATTCTGATCAATCAATCTACAATGAGTAAACAAGCAAATAGTGAGTGAAGATAATAACTTGAAAGTAAATGACAAGATAATAACACAATCTATTTGGAGAGGTTCGATCAATGAAAGATCTACGTCCTCTACCAAGATGGTTAGTCTTGGATTTCTAATGAAGATCTTATATAATGAGTGAGTGTTACAAATTACAACTTTTGAGCTTCTACACTAACTCAAGATCTAATATTCTATGAATGAACAAATCCAAAACAATAACCGGTGTATCTCTAAAAGAAGGATCTAAGTGATCAAACTTAAAGAGGTGCGTGTGTGATTTTAGTATCAAGGCTCTTTAGATCTTTATGATTTAGAGCACAATGAAACTAAAGTGTTATAGCTTGAAGATCTGGGCTAAGGATGAAGGTATGAAGATGTTCTTGAGGAATTCTGGAAAAACAAAGGCAATCTTCAAATCTTCAACAAATGCTTTGAGAGAGAAATTCTTGAAATTCTTAGCAAAACTCAGCAACTTCAAAATGCTGAAGTTATGGGGTATTTATAGTGAACTTCAAAAAACTAGCCGTTGGAGATCCTTGTGGATAAGATGAGCTGTCGCTCGTTGATTGGAGCATGCATATATTATGGCCATTTTGATACTCAACATAAATGTGACCGTTGTGGACACGTGTCAACAGATTAGGCGCATATGCATCTTTTAACCACCGTTGGATCATTGGCGTAATTTGAATTCTCTTTAAGTCTTTGAATCTTTAATAAAGTACTGAGTGTTGAATAAACACTTTGAGGCGCGTTGAGCCAAGAGGCGCATTGAGCCAAGAGGCGCATTGAGTCAAGAGGCGCATTGAGCCAAGAGGCGCGCAGTATGTGTGCGCTTAAACTAAGGGGCGTAGAGGCGCGTATCATAGCTAGGAAGAAATCCTTATGCGCGCGCTCTGAAAGGCGCATGGCGCGAATAAAGAGAGGCGCATGGCGCGTGGCACAGGAGGCGCATATGCGCGGCTCAAACTCACTGAGTGATTTTTCTTGAATCTTGATCTTCTTGCCCTATTTCTAAGCCTATTCTATAACAATGGACAACCTAAAAAATGAAGTATAAATACTTCTTACATGTGGGTCTAAAGTCCATGAAATAAAACTTAGGTGATGGATCAATCAAATCTAATAAATCCTATTACATTAAAACTGAGATATATGTGGGCATACCCAACAATCTCCCCCTATTTGATTGATGCCATTACCTACTATATCAAGGACAAACATTATACTTGATAAAAACATGTTCTAATAAATAACTTTGATAAATCATGTCTCAAGTTAATGCACACACTAGTCCAAGATATAGATTTCTAATCTATTCCAATAAGGATAACACATTACATATGGAAAGATAGAAACAACGGTTTAACATATTCAAAATGATATATGAATTTTAGTTTTGAAATGTGTTTAAACCAAGTTTAAACTCAATGCATGAAAGTATGAAACAATTCAATATGATGCATATGAATTTAAACACTATTCATTGTTCTACAAACAAGGAGTTTGATTGAACAATGTTTGATAATAAGTGATGCATTGTTCTCATTAAAACTTGGGGTGTAGGAGTTACAGATTACAAGTTTTGAATAGAACAAAAACAAAAGGTGCTAAAACAAGTAAGCACAAAATCATTAACTCAAAAGAGTAGATTCTATCACAAAAAGATCCTAAAAACTTACAATCAAAATAGAAACTAAGGGTTGGGAGGCGCGTCATCGTCCTTCAATCCTTCAACGATCTCTGAAACGGAGCGCTGAATCTGTTTAGCGAGCTGATGACTACGGTTTGCTAAGCCCTGAGTGTCAGTGGCACTAGAGTGAGTGGCAGTGACACCGTCTCTGATGTAACTCAAGTGATTCACATTGATGTTTTGATACTCATCAATGGAGCGCTGAGTGATTTGCTGCTGCTGAGAAATATTTTCTTCTAAGATTTGAAGATGAGCTTCAATGGCATTTTGAGCCGTGATAATGTCAGAAGAAATGTGTTCAGCGCGTCTGTCTGAGCTTGAGTGAGCAGCAGTGAAGTGAGTAACGACCAATTCTTTCAAAACATCCAACTTTGATACTAACACGTTCATGTTGGATTGAGATGCAGCAGACTGAGGTATGAAAGTAGGCGCCTAATCAGAATGAGGTTGAACCTGAGTCTGCGCCGGAGGAGTAGGAGCAGAAAGTTTGTCCTTGAGAGAATTCATCTCCCCCTTAATGGCAGCGATCTCTTCAGATTGATCAGTAAGCAATGAAGTAAGAAGCTCAAATTGAGACTTTATATGCGTCTGACCTTGCTCTAAATTTGCTTGCCCCTGCTGCAAAGATTGAAGAATAGAAAGTACCTCACTCAAATCTGGAGCAGATGTAGGAGGCACAGGGGATGACTGGGGCGCATCAGATTGTAGAGGCGCAATAGGAGATTGAGGCGCATGAGGAGGTGAAAGAGTAGGAGACGCATAGTTATCTTCAGTTTCAACATCTACTGTTTCCGTTGTGATTAGATCTGGTCCAGAATGAGGTGAAGGCGCAACTGGAAAAGGAGTGCACTGAGGAATGGTCTCTTGCTCCCCCTGAAATTGTTCATCTATGTCTGAAATATCATCGCCAAAAAGATCAGAATGGAGTTGTTCCCTTAACACTTTGGTTTGTTGAATTTTGACAGGAGCCGCACGGGGAGAGGGGCGCGTTGAGTAGGCGCGCGCTGGGTAGGCGCAGGAACAGAAGGGCCTTTCTCAACATCGGCGCTTGAGCCAGCGCCTTTCTTGCGCTCTAGCTTCTCTGACTCAGCAGCTTGCTTGGCTTGAAAATCTTCATCTCTTTTCCTTTGAGCCTCAAGTCTGCTGGCTTCCTGCGCTAGCCTTAGATCACGATCTTCATCAGATTCAAATCTGGTGCGTTTGATAGGCGCACGAGGAGGGTCATCAACCACCCGTTTTCCTTTGCTTTTATCTGCTCCTAGCAAGGGATCAGCGCATTGACTTGCGCTTGCCGTTACTGCACTTTTCTTTAATGGTGCGCCTTTAAGAACTGGCGCATCATCTGATTCGGTGTCTTCATCGACTAAGCCTTCAACGGTTTTGATTTGAATTCCCTTGGCGCGCTTTGCAGGCTTCTTTCTGCGCTTTTGAGATCCAAGTTCGCTTTTCCAAAAGTTGGAATATCATCAATTTTATACTCAGGATTCTCATTCAAAAATTTGACTAACTCAGGATAAGTTAGAAAAAGTTTTGTGAGAAGAAGGCAGTGAGAGCGAAACCTGGTCTTTCCATCATTCTTGTTCTTCACATACTTGTCAATCTGCTCACGCAACGTTTTAAACAAAATGTGAGGCCAGTGAAGCTTCTCCTTGGCCATGATGGCTGCGGTGTATTCCCATTGTTCCACCGTGAATCGGTTCACGTTCCCGGTTTTGAATACAATAGAAGTCTCCACTAAATGCGCTATATGAGTCAAGAGTTCTCCACCATCACGAATTTCAGTGGTTTTGATATTGTTTTGAAGTGTGGGAATATTCAGAAGTGAAGCAGCCATCCTGTTCTGATCGTCAATAGAATAAGTCATCGGACGCCCAATAATGCGATCGTCACCCGTAGACGGAAAACTGAGTAAGTGTCGAATCACAGATGAGGAGATATGGACGTCTATATTTTGAACGCGAGCCTAAATCCTGTAGTGAGTGCGTCCATTAACATCAATTTCCACTAGAACAGCGGTGGAAAAGAACTCATCCACGAGGAGCGGAGAATAAAATGTCTGATCCATAGTGAATAAAGGGAGCAGACCAGCAACGCGCAATGTTTCTATGATTTCTCTTCCAATAACTTCACCATATAACTCTAACAGATCAAGAGTTTCTTCGAGTTTGAAATTTGCAAGGTCCTGAAAAAATAAACATTGATTGATTTTAGAAGTGATAGAGGCGCATAGAAACATAAGATGATCAAAGTAACATAGGCGCGTAAAGAATTGAGAGGCGCATAATAGAATCAGGCGCACAAAAACATAGAGATTCAAGGCGCATGATTGGATTAGGCGCATGAAATTTTAAAGGCGCATAGTGTTACAAGGCTCATATTATGGTTCTATGTGAATACTAAGGAAAAATTAAAGCAACTAAATTTGACTAAGTACAAAGTTAGGCGCATAAGGTTTTAGGCGCAGAATGATTTAGGCGCATGTACAAGTAGAGGCGCAGAAAGCATTCAGGCGCATAAAAGAAATTAGGCGCATAATGATGTATATAGGCGCATAGCGTGTAAAGAAAATTTTAACTTAGCAAAAACACGCAAAAACAAAATGACAAGCATTAAATGAAAGAAATGAGAATCAAAAAGTACAAATTTTCGAAAACAAGATAGAAAATTTTAGAGACCAAAACATGCAAGAATGACGAAGAACACGAAGAACGACCCTTGAATGCTCGAAGAACACCAAGAACACGAAAATCATGAAACTTCACCAAAACAAACAAATAATATATCAAAATGACCGCATGACAATGAGGAATCTAAATATGTAAAAAAAAAAAATGAACAAATCAACAATGAAAGCACAATGAACAAAAGAAGAACCGAAAATTTGAAAAGTTTAGAAAACCAAAAATTCAGATTCGCAAAGATGAAAGCAATGATTGTAAAAATGTTGGATATAAAAGATTCGAAATCATGAATTGAACACAACCCAACAAACGATATAGAAAACGGATCATCGAAACAAGAAAAATCAAAGAAAAACGAATCGGGTTTTAAACAAAAAACGAAGAACACAGAATAACGAAAAACGAAAAAAAAAATTCAGAGATTTAGGAGTTTAAGGGTTGAGAATTCATACCATTTCGTCTTGTGTAGATGTTGATGCTTTCTTAGGACCCATATATTAGAATTAAAAGAAGAATATATATAGAGAGAAAGAAATGAGAGAGCAGAGAGAGATAGAGAGTCGGGGAGAGAGAAGAGAGACTGTGAGAGAGAGAAAAGTTGGTAAGGGATTGAGGTAGGTGATGATGAATTTATAGGTTAGGTTTAAAATTTTGCACTGATATGGAAAAAAATAGGGTCAAAAATTTAAAAAAATGGGAAGTTGAAAAGATTTGCATTAATGAGGGATTTTATGATTTGAAGAGCATTAAATGCTGAATGACACAAAGTGTCATGATGTGACATCTTGGGTTTTTGAAAAACTGCTCCACTTTCCCTTTAAGTGTATGAGCAATTTTGACTAATTTTTACACAAACACCAAAAACATCTATTTTGGTGTAAGTTTGGGGTGCAAGAAATATATCCCCAGAAAATAAAATTTTTCGAAAAACGTAAAACGAGGGAAAAAAAATTTAATTGCACAAGTACCCTTGAACAATTAAAGGAATGTCAAAAGACATAGATTCCTACAATAAATTAGAACAACCATACCTGGTACTTGTGAAACTTTAATGCGTTCAATCATTGAAATTAAATGTTTGAGCATTGAATGAGCCGCAATAGTTAATGCGCGCATGAAGGGGCGCATTTCTCATCAAGGCGCATTACTCATCAAGGCGCATTACTTAATAGGCGCGCAGAGATGTTTGAGGGCGCATAAGCTTTTGGAGCGCATTAGATGCTAGGCGCGCAGGAGATGCTAGGCGCGCATGAGGTACTAGGCGCGCAGGATGGTGAGGCGCGCAAGAGATGCTAGGCGCGCAGGAAGTTTCCTTGAAACTTTGAAATGATTTAACATTTGAACCTAGTTTACTCATAACTCAACAAAACATAAAATCATTAGTATTGACAAAACTATATTGAATTTAGTTGAGTTCAAGCATACCCATTTCACCTCTCAAAAATATGAACCGTTTCGCGTCAAGTGATTTCGTTAGAATGTCGGCGATTTGATAGTCGGTTCCCACGTGTTCCAAATGTATATATCCTTTCTCCACGTGGTCTTTGAGGAAGCGATATTTGATGTCGATGTGTTTGGTTTTGGAGTGCATGACAGGATTTTCAGAAACCGCAATTGTTGATGTATTGTCGCAGTAGATGGGACAATTTTCTTCGATGATATCATAGTCCACCAATTGCTGCTTCATCCAAAGTATTTGACAACAACAACTTCCCGCAGCGATATATTCGGCTTCGGTTGTTGAGACAGATACAGAAGCTTGTTTCTTACTTGCCCATGACACAAGTCGATATCCGAGGAAATAACAAGTGCCACTAGTGATTTTCCTATCAATGGTGCACGCTGCGTAATCCGCATCTGAATAACCTACAAGTTTAAAGTTCGAATCTTTGGTGTACCAAAGTCCAAGGTTAACAGTACCGGAGAGATATCTTATAATACGTTTCACAGCAATTAAGTGTGCTTCTCTAGGGTCGGATTGATAACGAGCACAAACACAAACACTAAACATAATATCGGGCCTACTAGCAGTAAGATAAAGGAGTGAGCCAATCATACCTCGATAGAGCGTTTGATCAACACGTTTACCTTTTAAATCTTTGTCGAGTTTGTTGCCGGTGGCCATTGGAGTATCGTATGATTTAGCGTTCTCAAGTCCAAACTTCTTGATTAAGTCCTTTGTGTATTTGGCTTGATTGATAAAGATGCCTTCACTCATTTGCTTGATTTGAAGCCCAAGGAAGAATGTGAGTTCTCCCATCATGCTCATTTCAAACTTGCTCTTCATTAGTTTCTCAAAATGCTTGCACAACAATTCATTAGTAGAACCAAATATAACATCATCAACATAAATTTGAACAAGTAATTTATGACCATTATGTTTGGCAATGAAAAGAGTTGTATCGATTTTACCCGAGTGAAGCCTTTTTGATGAGAAACTTTGATAGTGTATCATACCATGCTCTTGGTGCTTGTTTGAGTCCATACAAAGCTTTCTGGAGTTTGTAGACATGATTTGGAAATTGTGAATCTTCAAATCCAGGTGGTTGAGCTACGTAGACTTGTTCTTGGAGTTCACCATTTAGAAACACGCTCTTCACATCCATTTGATATAACTTGAAGTTCTTGTGAGCGGCGTAAGCTAGAAATAATCTGATAGCTTCAAGTCTTTCTACGGGCGTAAAAGTTTCATCGTAATCAATTCCTTCTTCTTGCCTATAGCCTTGTGCAACCAATCTTGCTTTGTTTCTTGTGATGGTTCCATTCTCATCCATCTTGTTTCTGAACACCCATTTCGTACCAATCACTCCATGATCATTTGGTCTTGGGACTAGATTCCAAACCTTACATCGTTCAAATTCATTGAGTTCTTCTTGCATTGCAACAACCCAATTAGGATCTTGAAGCGCTTCATCAGCCTTCTTCGGTTCAATTTGAGAGATAAAAGCAGTGTAAGCATCAAAGTTTGTAGCTCTCCTTGTACGAACACCAACTTGTAGATCACCGATGATATTAGCAATTGGGTGACCTCTAACTTCACGAATTTCAGGAGGTAAGTTAGGTTGAGTCGTAGTAACTTCAAGGTCTTCAATTGGTACATCTTCACCAGATTCTAAATCATCAAAACTTGGGGGTTGAATTGGTGCAGAGTTGAAACTTGGGTTTACACCAGATGCAGCAGTAGAAATAGGCGCGTGAGAGGAATCATGAGGCGCATCATTGGAATGAGGCGCAATAGAGGATTCACCAGGCACACCATTCAATGAATTAGGTGCATTTGATGTAGATGGATTTCCTTGAGTTGATAGATTCTGATCTTGAGTGGGCGCAACATGAATAGGAGCACCTGTATCATTTAGCTCAACAGAATCATCAGCAACATTTGGAGCAAAATGTGGCTCAAGGAGAGAATGTTCATCAAATGTAACATGTACAGATTCAACTATCACTAATGTAGTTCTATTAAAAACACGAAAAGCTTTAGAGTGTTTGGCATACCCAACAAAAATACCTTCGTCGGCTTTGGCATCGAATTTACCTCTATGTTCATTTCCGTTGTAGAGGATATAACATTTGCAACCAAAGATCTTGAAGAATGCAATGTTGGAGTTCTACCACGCCAAAGTTCATACGGAGTCTTGTTGTGAAGTTTGTTGATGAGGGAATGATTTTGAGTAAAACATGCAGTGTTGATAGCTTCTTCCCAAAAGTACTTAGGCAATTTAGCTTCAGCTATCATCGTCTTTCCCGCTTCAATCAACGTCCTATTCTTTCGTTCAACAACGCCATTTTGTTGAGGGACTCCGGCGGTTGAAAAGTTGTGATCTATCCCATGATCTTCACAATATCGAGCAACACCGTTGTTTTTGAATTCTGTTCCATTGTCGGATCGAACACTAACGATGTCATCTTCTTTTTTGGTTTGGAGCAGTCGAAATAAGGTAGTGAAAATATCATAACAATCATCTTTTGTAATCATCATCTCCACCCATGTATATCTTGAATAATCATCCACCACAACTAGAGTATACTTGTTTCTTCTAATACTTGCGGTGGAAACTGGTCCATATAAATCAATGTGAAGCAATTGCAAACATCTAGTAGTTGAAGGATTTGACTTGCTTGAAAATGACTGCTTCGGTTGTTTGCCAAGTTGACACGCGGCGCACTTTTTGTCATGATGATCAGCAACCTTGGGAAGTCCTTTGACAAGATTATTCCTGCTGAGTTTAGATAGATACTTGAAGTTCAAGTGACTTAAGCGCTTGTGCCACAGCCAACTATTTTCGTTCACACTTTTTGCTACAAAACAAAGATTAGTACTAGAGTTCATACTATGGAAATCAATAATATAAATATTTGTCTTACGATATCCCGTGAGTAAGATAGCTCCAGTTTTGCCATTCTTGATAAGACATTGCGTTGAAGTAAAATGGCATTCTAATCCTTTGTCGCAGAATTGAGATATGGATAATAAGTTGTGCTTGAGCCCTTCGACGAGTGAGACTCTTTCAATGCACACTTTGTCTTTCTTGAGCTTTCCATATGCTACAACTTGACCTTTGTTATTATCACCAATGTTACGGAGGGACCTCTTTCTTCATGGACATCTTCTAATAAGGATTCATCTCCAGTCATGTGTCTTGAACACCCACTATCGAGAATCCATCCATAATTTCTAGCTTTTGAAGATCCAGCCATGAAACAAAGAACCTGAAATATAGACATTTAAGCAGGTCCCCTTTATTCCTTTTGGGTCCTAGGGTTAGCAACTTTTGACAACCCACTCTTGCTTGACCTTAGGATTTTTACGTCCTTTGGCATTGGGAGTGAATCGCAAAAGGCATTCCACGGCCTTGTATCCTGAACAATCACAAATGGAACAATGATGAAAGCCACCAATCACGTGAGTTTTCACAAACTCTTTACTTTTCTTGGGGATGGCATTCTTCTTTGGGTCAGATGAACTAGCCTTAACAAAATATTTCCTTTGAAATTTTGGAGCGCTTTTTCTTGGAGGGCGCATAGGGCTAGGAGGCGCACGGCGATGAGGCGCGTGGCTCTTAGGCGCATAATGAGCACTCGGAGAAGGAGCGCGCCTATTTTCAAGAATGATTTTGCTAGGAGATGGTTCATTTGTAGCTATATCTTTCCCATTAGCTTTCCCAAATTGCTTCATTGGGTAGACATAATGGAATGTTTGTCTCTTGACTTTTTCCTGTCCTTTACCCATTGAATTAGAATGTTTTTCCTTGGGAATTTCAAAAGTTTGCTGGTTAGTAAATTCACTATCTCTTTCAGCACAGACATCACATTTAAAGTTGTCACTAGTTGATGAGAATCCCAAGCCACTTTTATCACCACTGACTTTTTGGGACTCAAATATATTTTCCATAGTGACACGAGAATTGGACCACTCACTTGTAATCTTTTTAAGATCAGTAATTTGAGCAACCAATTCATCGTTTTGAACTTTAAGAAGTGAGTTCTGTTCTGTTAGAAAAGTGTTTTTAACAGTAAGAGGAGTCATGCTTTTTATCTGCTCCTTAAGGAGGGTGAGTTCAGATTTAAGTAGATATTTCTCGGTCTTAGGCTGGGAAATTTCATCACATGATAGTGCTAAAGCTTCCTTCATACTATCAAATCTAGTGATTACCTTTTCAGCCTTTTTGAACAATTTTTCTTGTTCAGCAATCACTTCATCATCATTGATTTTGGAGATTGGAGAAGTTGGTTCAACTTGAGGTCTAATGTATGCTCCTTTTCTCAACTTGTTCCTTGCACTAAGATCACATCGTGAGAATAACAATCCACCATCGCTTTGAGCCGGAGTGAGAAATCCTTGTTCAACGAGCTCACTGATGGTTGGTCCTTTCTTCCTTTTCACTTCTTGAAAACCTGCAGATTTCTTGATAGGTTTATTCAAGGCATTCATATCAGGCACATCCTTGGAGAAGTCATCATCAGAATCATAAGTATCAACTTCATCATCATTTGCCATCAAACAAACGAGTCCATCATCAGAATCTTCATCGCTCTCATCTGAGTCTGTTTCAATCCAAGTGTTCTGCTCATTTGCTGGTGCTTCTTCTTCCGCAACCATTCCCTTGTGTCGAGTGAATTTGGGAGTAACCTTGGGAGTATGGCTGCTCTTCTTCTGCATATATTCAAATTTTGGAGTTGGGCAGCTTGAAGCAAAAATGTCCTGGTTTCCTACAATTAAAACAAACAAGGTCTTCTTTTCTTTTTGAGTCACTGCTCCTCGTGAACTTTGGAGGAGCTCTGCTGGTAGATCCTTGAAATTTGCTGGTTGTGCCGGGCTTGGTGAATTTTTCCAAACTTCTGGAATCTCTTCACAAATAAAGCGAAGTCTTCATCGTCCATGTCCAATAGCTCAGAAGTAGAAATTTTTGGATCTGAACTTTTCTCATCTTGTACCGGCGCAGGAGCAGGCGCAGGTGTAGGCGCAGCTTCTCTGTGCGCTATCATAGCCATAGATTTTGACTTTCCTTCAGTTTCGCTGATTCGTTGGAGTTTGAGCTCATAAACCTTGAGATTTGCATAAAGGTTCCTTAAAGTCCATACATCTAAAGTTCCGGCGTCTTCAAGAGCGCTGGATTTATGTAGGTATCTTGATCCAAAGGCTTGGAGAAAATTGACATTCAAATCGTTGTTAGAAAACTTCATGCCAAGTGAAATACATAGATTGATGATTTCACAATAGCGTTCATAAGTTTGTCTTAAGGTTTCACCGGGGAGTTGAGAGAAATTGTTGAATCTCTTTTGAACTTCATATTTCTTGTTTTCCTTGCATACGGTGTCTCCTTCAATATGCTCTTCAATAGCATCCCATAGCTCATTGGCGGTAGCACAATGCATGACTTGTTGTTTCATAGCCGTGCTTAGAGTGCTTAGAAGTATGTTTCTTGCTTTGCCATCATTTGCAATTCTTCTTGTTTCTTCCTCAGTCCATTCCTCTTTTGGTTTCTTGACGGTTGGTTGAACTGCATTTGTGCGCGGATTTGGATTCGCTTTCATAGGAATGTAAGGTCCATAAACCACGGTGTCATGAAGTCTTTCATCGATTGAGTTGAGATGAGTTAAGATGCTGAATTTCCACACGTCAAAATGATCTTCATCAAAGACCGGAACGTGAGTGTAGTTTGCAGTTGCCATAGGTTTTGAGTTTGCCATTTAGAATCGGCACCCAAGCTGTTAAGCTTGAAAAACGAAAATGTTTTGTAAAGGTGTTTCCTCTGATACTACTTGTTGGTCCCAAAGGGCAACAAGGGTATGAAAAAAGCTAGAGGGGGGGGGGGTGTTAGCTGTTTTAAAAATATTTTCGTACCCTTGATAAACTCAATTGCAAATGCGCACTTTATCAAGTAAGCGTTATGATATGCGCCTAAGTGAGTGAGTGAAAGGCACAGCGGAATTTAATAATGTAAATAGGCACAAAGTATGATAAAGGGGGCGCATACACACTCTAAGTATTTTGGCTCAAAGTGGGTGAAATAAGAAACTAAGGCAAATGAGTTAACAACACAACACAATTCTGATCAATCAATCTACAATGAGTAAACAAACAAATAGTGAGTGAAGATAATAACTTGAAAGTAAATGACAAGATAATAACACAAGCTATTTGGAGAGGTTCGATCAATGAAAGATCTACGTCCTCTACCAATATGGTTAGTCTTGGATTTCTAATGAAGATCTTATATAATGAGTGAGTGTTACAAATTACAACTTTTGAGCTTCTACACTAACTCAAGATCTAATATTCTATGAATGAACAAGTCCAAAACAATAATCGGTGTATCTCTAAAAGAAGGATCTAAGTGATCAAACTTAAAGAGGTGCGTGTGTGATTTTAGTATCAAGGCTCTTTAGATCTTTATGATTTAGAGCACAATGAAACTAAAGTGTTATAGCTTGAAGATCTGGGCTAAGGATGAAGGTATGAAGATGTTCTTGAGGAATTATGGAAAAACAAAGGCAATCTTCAAATCTTCAACAAATGCTTTGAGAGAGAAATTCTTGAAATTCTTAGCAAAACTCAGTAACTTCAAAATGTTGAAGTTATGGGGTATTTATAGTGAACTTAAAAAAACTAGCCGTTGGAGATCCTTGTGGATAAGATGAGCTGTCGCTCGTTGATTGGAGCATGCATATATTATGGCCATTTTGACACTCAACATAAATGTGACCGTTGTGGACACGTGTCAACAGATTAGGCGCATATGCATCTTTTAACCACCGTTGGATCATTGGCGTAATTTGAATTCTCTTCAAGTCTTTGAATCTTCAATAAATCACTGAGTGTTGAATAAACACTTTGAGGCGCGTTGAGCCAAGAGGCGCATTGAGTCAAGAGGCGCATTGAGCCAAGAGGCGCGCAGTATGTATGCGCTTAAACTAAGGGGCTCAGAGGCGCGTATCATAGCTAGGAAGAAATCCTTATGCGCACGCTCTGAAAGGCGCATGGCGCGAATAAAGAGAGGCTCATGGCGCGTGGCGCAGGAGGTGCATATGCGCGGCTCAAACTCACTGAGTGATTTTTCTTGAATCTTGATCTTCTTGCCCTATTTCTAAGCCTATTCTATAAGAATGGACAACCTAAAAAATGAAGTATAAATACTTCTTACATGTGGGTCTAAAGTCCATGAAATAAAACTTAGGTGATGGATCAATCAAATCTAATAAATCCTATTACATTAAAACTGAGATATATGTGGGCATACCCAACACTCCCAATTTCTTGCAATCAAATTGGGGCTTTCCTTCTCTTCTCTCTTAATGAATTACTTGCCTTCGTGAGTCATTCATTAAAAATACATATAAATACTAGGGACCACTTCCCTAGTCAAGTCAATGTCACTCACCTTTAGTGACAAAAGGTCTCCACCGCAAAATCACATGTCTCTCATCCTCAGCTAGAGTCAATGCACACTTCCACATTAATTGAGTCAAAAAAAAAAAAAAGACGCAAAAGAGATGACCGCTAGATTGAAAACCCGAAAGGGCGGTCTAGGCAAAAAATAGGGTGCATCATAAAAAAATGAGAGAGTGAGAGAGAGAAGGGAAAGAGAAAATGGAGATCTCCGGCCTCTAAAGAAGACAACTGCACAAGTTCTACATTGGGTCTCCTCAGCAAGTCAATCCCCACCAAGCCAACTTTGGAATTGCAAAAGGCTTGACGAGATATGGCACCATCAAAGGTCATTTTGGGTTATTGAAAGATTGTTCTTGCAATGTGCAACTTTGGGCTCATGAGAAAGAAAGCCCGTGGTAACCAAGATCCGTCCGAGAACGAGCCTATCATTGAAGGGGTACGAGGTTGCACAAAATAATCCCCAGCTAGTCAGTTGGTTTGGGCAGCGAGCAACAACATGTAATTCAAGCTTCTACAAGCATGTCCCTCTAAAGTATGCCGAAAGACTCCCGAGAATGGAGTAGCTCTTGTCATGTCCCCTTGTGTTTTTTCCCCCACACGAGGACGAGTCTCTTGTTTTTCTCAACAAGTGATGACGCCCTAGGGGCTATGTGACTCGAGAATGAAAACTTCTCTTGCTTCATTTGACAGTTAATGAGCCCTAGGGCTACTCAAGAAAGATGTGTGAGACAATCCTCAAAGTCTCTCAAAAGGAATGTCGAGAAGCACCTTCTTGTCATGTATGCTCATACTTGTTCCCCCGATCAACGATAGGCCCTTCTCGTTCCACTCCTAATCAATGGTGTCACTCTAGGGGCTACGATCAAGTTTTAAAGGCTCCATCGGCAAGAAGAAATTCACTTCAGTGTCCCCAGTCGAGTCATGAGCAACATTGGAAGCTTCCTTAATTTGACACCAAAGGTCTCAAGGGGCTTCGCAATCTACAATCTTTGGGGCTGCGGCATTACAGTGATACAAGCAAAGGGCAATATTAGGGCTTCGCAACCGACAGTTTTTTGGGACAACAATGCTCAAGCAATGCAATGTGGAGAAGTCTTATATGAAAGATATCAAGCTTCAAGGGTCTCCCAACACCTCAAGTCAAAAGACCTCTTGGTTTTAAATGAAGGCTCCGATGATATGAATGAATTTTATGATTCTTGTTAGAACTCACAGCGAGATTATGAAGGAAGTCTTAGAGAAAAGGAAAAAGATTCAATATGCTAGACTCACCCGGCTGAGTTATAGCGGGCAATGCCAATATGTTAACTCTATAAGCAGAGTTACAACCAATCCCAATGTTTCTGCAATACAGCAACCCCTTCTCTAAGATCAAAAGAACAGGCTGCATCCGAAGATCCGCTGTCGGTTCAACTCAAGAAGACTCAAGCAACATACCGTTCGAGACTTTATCACACCAAGACCTTATCATCAGCAAATACATCATCATCTCCCAGAAGACATTTCCCAAAGACCCTACTGCATTCTCAACATGGGCCTTCCACCACTTGGGTGCCAACCACAACGAGGCAATTCATCTCCCCTGCAAGAGTAAGATCGAGATCACTTTCATGAGTTCTATCCAATGGTGCATCCGCTCTCAATACAATGCCAAGATAAGTTGGGGCTTCACGCCGAAAGGTCCTCGCATCCCGCCATCTTAAAGCTCACATGACATTTAGGGCTTAGCAATCTCCTGAAGCTTGGTATCAATGATCTTCTCTTGGGGCTTGCCCACGTCTAGAACAAAATACAATTTATTTGAATGGGCTAAGAGTTGATTCATCTTGGGGTTTCATAAGCCACTCAAAGTTCAGCATTCGAGGGGCTTTACAATCAGCAACCCCTTGGCATCTCGGCATTAATAGTCCTTTTGAAGCCCCATCAACGACAAATCTCTTGAGGCTAGACATCAATTTTCGTTGGACACCGCGGCGATAACATTCAAGCGAGGCAATCCGGACTTCGATCGAACATGACTTGATCTTGGGTTGGCTTTACAAACACACAATGTTCAAAATGGTTCACCCACGAACTAAAAAAAAGTCCTTTTCCCACATGTGTACATATTCTATTCCTACAAAAAGACAAAAAGAATTTTCTTTTTCTTTTTCTTTGTCTCCTATTTGCGCAAAAATATGTGTATCATTTTATCTTGATCCTATCTTCCTCCCTAGCATTCCCCAGCATCCTTGAACTACGCTGGTCTGATTCCTTCCAAGGGATACGTAGGCAGCCTTTTGGCATGACCAACCCATCATCCGGAATACTGTCCACCGACACTCCATCAAAACGAATTCGTCATCAAAGGCAGCGACACTCTCCGCCAAAGCATCTACCACAACATCACGAATCCATCCGATGGCAATGGTAAGTGAAGGTATGGACATCATTCATCTCTCTCAAGAAAATATCTGCTTTCAAAAATCACTTCACACACAAAATCACTTTACTTCTCCCTCATGCAAAAGTGCTTCAAAATCACATCACACCACAAGCACGATTTCGCTCAATCTTCACACTTCATGCATTTTCTTGTACAAACACGTATACCTGCAAAAGCACACACCTAACAGGTACCACCACAAGGTCAACATCATCTGCAACTCAAGGCACTTCATCCCCAGCAGAAAGGGATCCGCCGTCAACTACGCCTGCATCCCATAGAGTCAAACAATTACAGTTCAATGACAACAACTCGGTCCATGGTGAGCCACAAAATCACCACCTTTCCATCAAGTAACACAACAATATCACATATAGGCAGACGGAGCCTCGGTTCCTGCCATCAGCAAATGGATCCCGCATCAGCAAACGGACCCCGCTTCAGCAAACGGATCTCGCTTCAGCAAACAGATCCCGCTTCTAGCAAACGGATCCCGCTTCAGAAAACGGATCCCGCATCAGCAAACGGATCCCGCTTCAGCAAACGGATCACGCTTCAGCAAACGGATCCGCAATCAGCAAACGGATCCCGCTTCCAGCAAACGGATCCCGCTTCAGCAAACGGATCCCGTATCAATAAACGGATCCCGCATCAGCAAATGGATCCCGCTTCCAGCAAAAGGATACCGTATCAGCAAACAGATCCCGCTTCCAGCAAACAGATCCCGCTTCAGCAAATGGATCCCGCATCAGCAAACGGATCCCGCTTCCAGCAAACGGATCCCGCATCAGCAAACAGATCCCGCTTCCAGCAAACGGATTCCGCTTTCAACAAACGGATCCCGCTATTAGCAAAGCCGCTCACACAGGGAGCGCACCTTTATATCTCGTAATTTCAGCAAAGCCGCTCATACAAGGGGCGCACCTCTATCCCTCGCAACTTTCAATTCCCTCTTTTATCGAGTCTTTGCTTTCTTCTTTTTCCCTTTCTTAGTGATGTCCTAGGCGGATGTCTTTCTTTCGTCGATGCGTTTTGCTTTGTAATCCACGTCGCCGAGGGGCTCTGTAGACACCCCGCCTTGGACCGCTTACCCCGATTGCACATTTGATCTTGTGTTTCTCCCTATTTTATATGTTTTCCGTTAGTTTCCGTTACTTCGGTTAAGTTCCTGACTGACTCCGTTAAGTTCAGGGACTAAACTGAATAACAGTGCTAACTTTCTAGTCCTTTCTGTCAAAAATGCCTTCTCTGAGTCACGCGCCTCCGGCCTTTGAAGCCAGAAGCGCGCGCCTTCCGCCGCCAAGGTGGGAAGCGCGCGCCTCTGGGCGTGTCAGTTACAGATTTCTGGCCTTGAATCTCTCCCTTGCCCATCTTACAAGATTTTTCCAGGGAAATAGTTCTTGGCAGCTCAGTTTTGGCACCAAAAAACAACTCTTTACAACTATAAAAACCCCTCCAATCTACCATTGGAGGGGATGACTTTTGATCGCCATTTTGACACCTAAAAATCACCAATTTCTCATTATAAAACTTGCATGAACTTTTGATCACCAACTTTTAACATCCAACAATCCTTTCAATAAGGATCATTCTCAAGGAGTGTCAAGAACTTGTCTTCCAAACATAGGTATTTTCTTGCCTTCTTCACTTTCTTCTAATTCATCTTTTCTAATCTTTTCTTTTGATCAGAAGTGCAATCAAACTCAAACCAAATTTGGGACATAACTCCGAACGATCACTTCATCTTCATTGAAGTTGGTCTAGGGGTCATCTCCCTACATTTCAACTTCTTTTAAAACCCCTCTAAATTTGATATTAATAGGAAGAACACAATTTTTATAATGTAAACTTTGAACAAGCAAGACTGACGTTAGTCGGGCGAGATGGGTGTTTAAGTGCTTCCCATCTCGTAACCTAACCCCCGAACTCTCAAAAGGAATCTCTGTTTTCGTAAATCAAACACATTTCCAACTTAAAAGGTTTTCTTGCGTTCCTCTAAAACGTGGGTGGCGACTCCTTCAAAAAATCATCTTTTTCCCGTGAGGGGCCCGGGCCGGGGTACCTACACAAGCACACTTATGTAAGGCTCAACTCAAGAAAATTTATTGAGGAGGAAGAGGGAAATAGACGTTGGGGAGATTTAATCTTGGAAAGGTCCGTATAAAAATATGGCACTTGATAGTTGAAAAAGAATGAGATAACAAAGTCGACTATATTTGAGATAGGTCTACTATCATTGAGATAGGTTGACTATGTTTGAGATATAGGTCAACTATCTTGAAATGTTACTATTTTCTTTTAAACTCTAAAGGCCAAAATAAGTAGGAAATATGCGCAGCGGAATAGATAATTTCTATGGCCTTATAGTTGTTGTCTAAATATGTGTTCCTATGCCAATTGTCAATTTATCTTATCTAAGTGATCACACAACAATAGATTAAAACATTGTAGAGTATAGGTTGATACGATGGCAAATAAAATGCAAGACAAGAAATTAAAAGAGACAAGCGACAAGAATTTTTAACGTAGATGGTGTATAACAACATCTCCTATGTTCACACCCCATTGTCCTCAACAAATGGGAAACAATCCACTATAATCCCTTCACTCGAGCAATACATGAATAGTTTAGAAAATCCCCTCAGAGTTTTTCCAACTTAATTAGCCTCACTAATTAAGCATGCTAGCTGCGTAGCATAAAAGAAAAAAAAAGTTCACAAATGTGATGTAGTTCTTCCTTTGCATGACACTTGAATTTGTCAGATGAAAGCTCTTCTTAGGTCATTGGTGCTCCCCCTCAATGTTTGGAAAGTTTTAAGTCTATTTGGTGTGGTATATGAATAGGTGTATATTTTGGTTACACACACCATGGGTCATCTATCAAAGGTTTGGGTTGGGTTCATGGGTAAAAGTATTAGTGTGTGCAATTGGTGTTTATTGCACACATTAAGGTTTTGAAAAGAAGGGGGATAAATGGTGCTGGATGCACACAGGTATGGTGCTGGATGCACACAGGTAGATGGGCAGGGAATTGATGGTGCAAGCACACTTGCGTAAGTCTCAACTCAAGAAAATATATATAGGAGGAAGAGGGAAATAGATGTTGGGGAGCTTTAATCTTGGAAAGGTCCGTATAAAAATATGGCACTTGATAGTTGAAAAGGAATGAGATAACAAGGTCGACTATATCATTGAGATAGGTCGACTATCTTTGAGATATAGGTCAACTATCTTGAAAGGTCACTATTTTCTCTTTTAAACTTTAAAGGCCAAAATTAGTAGGGATTATGCGCAGCGAAATAGGTAATTTCTATGGCCTTATAATTGTTGTCTAACATATATATTCCTAAGTCAATTGTAAATTTATCTAGTCTAAGTGATCACACAACAATAGATTAAAATATTGTAGAACATAGATTGATACGATGGAAAATAAAATACAAGACAAGAAATTAAAAGAGACAAGCGACAAGAATTTTTAACATAGATCGGAGTACAGCAACATCTCCTACATTCACACCCCATTGTCCTCAACAAATGGGAAACAATCCACTATAATCCCTTCACTCGGGCAATACATGTATAGTTTAGAAAATCCCCTTAGTGTTTTTCCAACTTAATTAGCCTTACTAATTAAGCATGCTAGTTGCGAAGCATTAAAGAAAAAAAAAATTCACAAATGTGATGTAGTTCTTCCTTTGCATGACATTGTTGGATGGAAGCTCTTCTTAGGTCGTTGGTGCTCCCCCTCAATGTTTGGAAAATTTTAAGTATATTTAGTGTGGTATATGAATAGGTGTACATTATGGTTACACACACCATGGGTAAACTATCAAAGGTTTGTGTTGGGTTTGGGTAAAAGTATTAGTGTGTGCAATGGGTGTTTATTGCACACACTAAGGTTTTGAAAAGAATGGGGATAAATGGTGTTGGCTGCACAGTACAGGTAGATGGGCAGGGAATTGATGGTGCAAGCACACTTGAGTAAGGATCAACTAAAGAAATTATATAGAGGAGGAAGACGGAAATAGACATTGGGGAGCTTTAATCTTGGTCTTGGTCTTGGTCTTGGTCTTCATTATTCAATACATGAATGCATGTGTTGAGAAAATGGAATAAATGACTACAGTGCTGTTTCAAAGCATTTCCAACGTAAATGCTTGACTAAAATAGTTCCCTTAGGTGAAGAATATTTATGATAAAGAAACTTTCACTTTGCACCATTTTCATACTTGCATCACTTTAGTAATTCCCACATATTTTTTTACTTGGAGCTCGAATGTGAAATCTGAATGCATACTCTTGTTCTTCGTTAAATTTCTTTTCCAATGAGTCCAATATAGAATATTTGTAGGACACAATGTGAGGTGAAAATCATTATTGAAAATTTGAGAAACTTGAAAGGGCCTTTGTGTAACTTTTTGAACTTTCACTCTTAACACTTCAGACCATTTAACTTTGTCCCGTTAAATGATCAATCTTCATCAAAAAGATTTATTAGGACCTAACAATTTCCCCTTTTAGGTGAATGATTGGTCATTTTAAACTGTTAATAGCTTGCTTCATAGCTCCATAAGCAAAAAGAGTGGACATTGTGTTGGGTTTTCCAAGTAACATGCGCAGCGGAATATAGCAATTAAATTTTTTAAGAAACCCAAAGCCATGGATCCGTTCATATGATTAAATCAAATACAACAAGATGAATAGAGGAATGACTAACCCTTGATGGCTATGAACTTTTCTTCGGTCTTGGTGGAGAAACTTGAAGACTTGATCACGATCACAAAGCTTGAACACGAACTTTGAAGATGATGATTTTCACCCTCTAGCGGTATCCACACTTCGAACGAATATCAAAGGAACTTCTTCGATCTTGGTTGCTAGACCAATAATTGTAAAACACGCTTTCACAATTTAATAAAGAACTATATGGAATTTATTTGTGAATTATTTTGTTCCTCAATCAATGATATCTTAGAACAAAATAAAATCTCTCTCAAACTCTTTGAGACTCACAAAAGCACTTGTCAATATGGTCTGGCCGAATTGGTGTTTTTATACACAATTAAGACCTATTCCAAATAGGAATCTTGTGCCAAAAACCTTCCTAAATCGAATTAGAAATTTTCCTGTCGGCAGCACCAGGCGCCCGCCTGTAAAGGACCAGGCGCCCGCTTGAATGACCAGAAGGTCCTTGTCTTTCTGGAATTAATTCAGGCGCCCGCCTGGTCTGAACCAAGCGCCCGCTCGGTAGACCAAACAGCCCAGAATGTTTCCAGAAATTCCTCCAAGGTCCTTTGACTCTAAATTCCAATGTAGTCCTCTTATTAAGGATTCGTTCTATTGTGTGTGACCCTCTAGGATTATACTAAGTTGGCAATGGGCTCAAACATGATCCCATAAGATATGATTAGGTTCTAACAAACCGTCATACCTACCTAAATAGTATAACTAGATACAAGTTCGCATTCCTTTAGAATATGTCACAATCCCTTTGTCCACGATGTCATTCAACACAAGTCATGGTCAAAGCGTCAACTTGTTTTGTTCAATACTTTCTCGATTCCGAATATGTTGATAATCCAAACGACATTGATCCAATCAATTCATTCGAGTCCGGCCGAACATTTCATCAACATCATTCCTATGAGAGTCCCAAGCTTGACATCTCTTCGAGGAGGGACAAATCCATTTAGCTTATTATTCTTCCCTACGTGAATCTGATTATGCCAATCATACCCTTTATAACTACTCGGTTAAAAGTAGCGTTTGAATATGTCAAACATAATGTTCATCAAGTGGAAGACTATAATAACTTCATGTCTAAGGATTCAAATGACATAACTAATATGAGATATATGTATGACATAGACCATGACATAAATCGCATAGAGCGGGTCATGTCCAGTACTTTGTTCCAAACAAGTACCCATAAATCTAACATGATCATCTCATGATCATTTAGCCTTTATACTAGTGCTTAACAAGTACTAGGGACGGGGATTATTATAAGTAAACATGAACAACAATAATAATCAAAACATCTCTTTATTGATATGAAATAAATGATGACAATTACAACGTTTATTAAACGTGCCTAGGGCACCATTACCAACACATTGAACATATTTGGTGCAAGAAAATTTGGCCAGATCTTTTGTCAACCTTGATGAATAAACTGTTTTGATTCACATGGTTTTAGTCTTTATGGCTATATGTTTTGGATAGGTCTATGATCCGTTTACTTAGAAAAAATCGGTTTGAGATTTTGACATTGGGAGAGTGAGATATTGCGATTTTTGTGGAAGGTGTCAAACCAGATTTGGGTCTGCTATCATGGTTTCCGTATCAGCTGTCTGTTTCAAATAGATGCCATTTTCTGCTCATAAGGATTCATCTTCTAGGGTAGGGATTGTTGGAAATCTCTATGTGTGTAGATTACATAGGAACAAACGGTTTATAATTCAGTGATTTGAAGAATTTGATATGAATTTTTTCATGAAGGCGCACAAAGTTGAATGTACGTAAATTTCCAGCAACTCCTCTTTCTTCAAAAGCTGCTCTTCTTTGTTTGTTTTGATTGTGATTTGGGGCCTTAAAATATTCCATTCCCCCTTAAAAAAATTCTTGATCACGTATGTTCTTTTGCATCCAAGTTTGCTTCGACTTTGATGAAGCTTGAAGATTCCACTAGTCCGTCGAGATTCAAATTTCCTTCTCCTAACATTACAAAGGAGAAGAATTAAATGATTCTTTATAATTTAATAAATAAATTTATGCACAAACATAATTCTAGATAATCAAATATAAAAATGATGCACAATGGGAGATTTGGGAAATGATCAAAGGTGATCAAATAGGGTGTTCAAGCACACAAATGTGTTAGACAAAATAAGCATGGATCTTCACGAGATGTTAAGCTTGGAGACACATAAGTCTCTAAGAACCATGCATGCTCTGATACCAATTGAAAGAACCTGTTGTAACTGATGCACTTTAAACAAGTAAACTGTGTTGTGGATTAGACCCTCCAACACCCAACACCCAAGCAAATCGCAAGAAAATCCGGCACCACAAACAAGCACAAGAAATAAGAAACCAAAGCAAAAGAACAAAACGAAGACAAGAAATTGTTTACCCAGTTCGTCAATATGTTTGACTACGTCTGGGGGCACTACCAAGCCAGGATCTTGCACTATAATATGTAAATATGGAGTTACAATGAGTTATGGGGTGGAACATTGTTTATATAGCAAACCTAGAAAGAGTCCTAAACCTAAACATAAGAGGAATCCCAAAATAACTGCAATTCCCGCAACCTGTGACGCGGCACCAGGCGCCCGCCTGCATTAATCTGCCAGGAACCAAAACCTTCTGCCCAAAAGGGCGCCCACCTGGTCTATACCAGGTGCCCGCTCGCCTGGCTGCTGCAGAATTTTCTTCTCTCCGTTTCCTTTTAGATCTCTACTCAACAATCTCCCACCTAGAGATCAACCGCGTATACAAACCCCGTATCCATCTTCAACTCATCCATGGTGTCGTCCTAGTGCTCACCTCGATCATGGTAGTGCCTTCCTCCTCCCCTATTGTCCAAGCCCCGTTGAAGCTAAACCCAGCTTCAACTTCACCTTGCTTGAGAAACCTGGAGCCTTGTCATCCGATCTACACTCACTGTTAGATCTGTGTAGCGGAATATCCGGTCCTAGAGTATGTGGTTCATCTTCAGTGACCCCTTGTCCTTGGTCATCATGAACCGTCCCGATCCCACCTGAGTCTAGAATATCCATGCAAATTTCACTTGCATCACCGTATTCCTCAAACTCCTTGAGCTCATACTCCCCACCATTATCCGACATCAAGCTTTTAACCTTGAGTCCCTTCCGATTCTTCACCAAGGCCTTCCACTTCTTATACATCCTGAAAGATTCATCTTTCCCTTCTAAGAAGTAATCCCGGACCTTCCTTGTCGAATCATCAATGAAGGTCATGTAATATGACACACCAAACCGAGAAGTTACCGGGGATACCCCCTTCTCACCAATGTGACCCAATCGACAGTGCCACAAGTCCGTATCACCCTTGGCTGACGCCACCGCGATACCGTCCTTGGTGTTTTCCGCCAAATACAATCTTCCTTCCCTATTACCCCGAGCGATCTCACAATCCTCCTTGGTAATAACCCAGTTCCTGCAGCTAAAAGTTACCGTGTAACCTTCTTCACCCAGCTGCCCAACTGAAATCAGGTTCTTTTTCAAACCCGGAATGTGACTGACCCCGTGTAGATGTAGGACCTTCCCGTCCGATGCTCCTATTCTGACATCCCCCTTCCCCTTGATTTCCAAAGGCTCGCCATCCGCCAGATAGACCTTACCGAAATCACCGGAAGTGTAATTTTCCATCGCTCCTGCATGCCCGCATGAGTGGAATGATGCCCCTGAATCCAGCACCCATGATTCTAGCGCACTACTAACACTCAGAATCAGTACATCGTCACCTTCGATTATCACATTCGCCGATTTATCCCCTCGCATGGGACAATCCCTCTTGTAGTGTCCTAACTCCTTACAGTGATAGCACTCTACCGATCCTCTGGCAACCCTTGGTCTTTCTTTGTTCTCCTCATACTGATCCCTACCCCTGATTACACTTTCCCATGACCCTGTTCTCCCTTTATTGCTAGAACCCGGTCTTCCTCTACTAGTTGTAGCCAAGACGGATTCCGAAGTAGACGGTGTCCCCAACTTCTTTATGCGATTCTCTTCGCCCAAAAGGAAGTCCGTAACATCATCATACTTCAATTTGTTCTTACCCGCTGAAGCATTTAACGCTGTCACCGTTCCGCTCCAACTCCTTGGTAAGGACGCTAGCAATAAACACGCATGAACCTCATCACCGAAAGTAATCTCCAACGCAGTCAATGAGTCTATAATATCCATAAACTCATCGATGTGTTTAGCTATGGATCCTCCCTCTTGCATCTTGAGACTACCCATCTTGCGTATCAAATCAACCTTATTTGCAGCAGATTGAGTTTCAAATCTCTCAGTAAGATAATCCAATAGCTCCTTGGTGGTTTTCGCCTTCCTGGTAGTCTTCGCGATCCACTTCGACAAAGTAGATCGAACCACCCCTAAGGCTTTCCGATCCATGAGATCCCAGTCTTCCTGCTTTTCTTTTTCCGGTTTAACTCCTGTTAGAGGCTTATAGAGATCCTTATTATACAAGAGATCCTCTATTTGCATCCTCCAATATCCATAGTCAGACCCATCGAATTTCTCAATCGCTTGTTTATCCTTGCCCATTCTTGATTGCTTGATAAACCCCTTTGATCGTCCAACCAAAGCTCCTGATACCAGTTGTTGTGGATTAGACCCTCCAACACCCAACACCCAAGCAAATCGCAAGAAAATCCGGCACCACAAACAAGCACAAGAAATAAGAAACCAAAGTAAAAGAACAAAACGAACACAAGAAATTGCTTACCCAGTTCGTCAATATGTTTGACTACGTCTGGGGGCACTACCAAGCCAGGATCTTGCAATATAATATGTAAATATGGAGTTACAATGAGTTATGGGGAGGAACATTGTTTATATAGCAAACCTAGAAAGAGTCCTAAACCCAAACATAAGAGGAATCCCAAAATAACTGTAATTCCCGCAACCTGTGACGCGGCACCAGGCGCCCGCCTGGTCCTATGCAAGCGCCCGCTTGCATTAATCCGCCAGGAACCAAAACCTTCTGCCCAAAAGGGCGCCCGCCTGGTCTATACCAGGCGCCCGCTCACCTGGCTGCTGCAGAATTTTCTTCTCTCCGTTTCCTTTTAGATCTCTACTCCAACAGACTGTTAGTGTATAAGAGGTCTACTATCCTTTGAAGGTAGGTCGACTATCTTGTGGTGCAGTGTGTGTGAATTGAGTTTTGCAGCGGAATTATGATAAGTTGAAAATGAGAAATGTAAAGATAAATAACAAGTGTAATGTGTGTATGAATAGTGTATGAGAGAGTAAGACAAACACAACGATATAACGTGGTTCGGAGTAAAGCAACTCTTCTACATCCACGCCTCACTGTCCTCAACAGCGAAGAGCAGTCCGCTATAATCCTTCGTCAAGTAATTACAAAAAATTGCAACAAAAATTCCCTCAGAATTTTTCAACTTAATTAGCTTCACTAACTAAGTTGTGCTTGTTGCTAAGCACTGAAATGAAAAAAAAAAGTTTTCATAAATGTGAAGATTTGGTGATCTCTAAATGGCTCTAGTTAGCTATGTAAGATCTTTATTAAGTTTCTCTATTAGCACAAATTTATATGATTAAGTGTGCTTTGCAAGATTTGCTTAAAAGCTTATATGGATGTTTTTAGAATGGCGAAGAGGAATCTTGTTCACTGTATGTAATTCTCCTTTTATAGGTCTTGATCATAAGGTATACGTTATGTTCTAACGGTCTTGAGCATCTTGGGCTTGTGAATTGTCAGTCTACTATCCTTGACTGAAACAGTGCTTATGAATAGTGTCAAGTCAGGTTTAACTTTGACTAGAATTCTGAGTTGGCATGCCATGTCATGTAGACTAGGTCTACTATCCAGGTGAGGTCTGCTATCCCACTTAGTGTGATCATTCAAGATAGTAAACCTTACTTGGATGAAATCTGCAGTATTGTTCCTTGAGTATTTTTCTTCATGGATTTTATCTTGTAAAAAGATATTGCTTGAGAGTCAAATTTTCATAGAACATTTGGCTTTAATTTAAGGATCTTCATTTTCTTAATTATTTTGTCAAAACTCTTTGTTTAGAAACTTGGGTTCTAACATTTTTTATTTTTTATTTTTTTGGCTACAAAGTGGCTAATATCGGTAGCCAAAACTACGATTTGGGTCACTCAACTTTGAAACATTATTCACTTGAGTAACCAAATTTTTAAATCATGGCCACATACTTTTGAACATATGCTTTAGTCACTAATGTATCAAAGTTGAATACATTGAAACTCTGGTGGCCAAAATGAAACTGTGTCGAAGTTGGATGGCCCAAATGGTAGTTTTACCATAGAGTTGTTACCACACCATCATCCTGTTAGTTAATACATATGACATTGAAGAAGTTCCATAATTTTTAGACATCCGGTAATGCTGAAAGCAACCAAATGGTGAAAGTATAGCTTTGAATCTCTTGTAGCAACGCTTTATGGTACTAAGTAAAAGTATACTCCATCCCATCCGTTTTAAAATACATGACGCTTTAGGAGTTAATTTTTGTTCCAAATACTTGACGTTTTACGATTACAAAGGAATATTTACTTTTATTTATCTATTAGACCCTTATTCTTTAAGAGTATCCACAATGGTAGGAGCTTTTTAGAAAGCTTTTTTACAATTTTAATATGCCAAATCATTTTAAACTATATAAAAAAGCTTTTTTAAAAACATTGACAATGGTAGAGCTCTTTCATTACCTAGAGAGTTGGTGAGTATTAATGTAAAACTTACATGAAAGAGTTCTTTCTACAAAGAGCAACTCTTTAGCCAAAGAGCTCTTTAAAGAGTTTCACAATGGTAAAAAACTCTAAAGAGCTCTTTCTCAAAAATAAAAGCTTCTAAAAAGCTCCCATTGTGGATGCTCTAATTATGACTTATCTCTTGTATTTGCATTTAAACTGTCTAGGAAATTGGAGTATGTTAGGGGCACATAAATCTTTTTGATATGTATTAATTTCATTTTATTAATATGTGTAAAGAAGTCTAAAACGACATGTATTTTGAAACAGAGGGAGTAGCTTTTAATCTCTTGAATCAACAGAATCATAAGTTAAATATATTGTACAAAAATGAAATTGGTTCATATTAAGTAACCCTTTAATATTCAAGTTATGAGCAATGCTAGGGGTGCAAAATAAGGTCACAAAATCTTGCTCACAAAATGAGGTGGCGATATTTTATTGGTTGCATCGATAATGGACCCGCCACACTCTAATTAAAAACACCACTAGAATCATTACACCTAGAATTTTGTGAGCAAGTATTTGTGACTTTTTTGTGCCCCTAGTATTATTCTTCAAGTTATTTATTACACATGAATGTGATAAAGTTCAATGAAAGTTAATACACATGACTTCCAAGAAGTTCAATAGCTTAAGACATCGAAAAAGATAAGGTTGCCAACAATGAAATAGTACGAAATGATTAAATGAAGAAACATTAAAATTTGAAAACTTTCATGTAGCAACCTTTTCTCGTACTGTACAGCTATGAAGTACTCCCTCCGTTTCGTAATATTTGACGTTTTAACCTTCTTCACTTAGATTAAGAAAATCAATTATTACATGTAATAAAGACTCAAACACCACTATAACAATTCATTTACTTAGGTAATTAAATGCATTTATAAAGGGTGTGTCAATTATTAAATAAGGGTATAATTGGTAAATAGTGGTAAAAGTTTCTAGATAATTGAAAAGTGTCAAATATTTTGGAACAAAATTGAACACCTAAAACGACATGTTTTGCGAAACGGAGGGAGTACTAAGTATAGCTATGAATATCGCTGGCATTGGCCCCTCAGTTACTTGATGACTTTCATGTAGCAACCTTTTATCGTACTAAGTAATAATTATTCCTTCCGTCCCATTTTAAATTGCAAAAGTTGCCAAAAAGGGTGTCCCAACTAAAATTGCAAAATCCAAAAATGACAAGTTTTAACCCACTTGCACACTCACATCCACTAACCCACTAACTATCCTCTACCCCACTTTCTCTCTCCCACTCAACTATCAACACTCACAAACACATCACCTTTTTCACTTTTTCCCTTAATCCCCGTGCCAACCTAGTATTTGCAATTTGAAATGGGACGGAGGGAGTATATTTACATAAGATAAATAAACATTAATGTACAGAAGTCAGATCTGTCCTATATAAATAGCAAATGTTCATCACGAATTTTACTCATCACCATCAACTTATTTTCTTGATAAACATGACTTTAGCAGGAAAGAAGGTTGCTCAAGTTGATATCAAGTCCAATACCGATGTGTTCCATCAGCTCCTTAAGCACAAGCCACACCATCTTAAGCACTTGACCCCTGATATCATACAGGATTGTAAACTCCATGATGGTCAATTTGGAAGTGTTGGCAGTGTCATTGCCTGGCATTATTTCCATGGTAAGGCCAAAACATCTCTAAGCCATATGCCCTATATATGGATAATCACTTATAAATATTTTAACAAATTAATTTTTCTTGATACAAAAATACAGTATTTTATTTTGAACCATTGAATATCATGTCTCTCTTTTTGAGTTCCAACTAATGTGGAAACAAATACGGTAGGACCACATGTGCTCCAAAACTAGTTTCATCCAGCTGCATTCTCAAAGTTCTACTAGGTGGTAATTGTTAGGCAATATAGTCACATCTAATAGAGAACTAAATATGGACCGGTATATAGACTTGAGGTGCTACTCTCCTTAGCACCAATGGGTTTTAAAGTAGAACCTCCAATATTGTCTATTACCGGCCCAGTCTAAGCCCGTGGTCACACTGCTTTTATCTGGCCCCACGTGAGGGGCGTGTTAGATAATATATCCCATATTCTCCTTAGCACCAAGTAGTGCCACATCCCCCTAAACAGTTTTAAGATGGAACCTTCAATATAGTCTATTACCGACCCAGTCCAAGTTCGTGCTCACACTTGGGCCTCTGTCTACATCATACCCTATTCTAATTCTAATTAGAGTAATATTGAGACAGAAATTTTGTACTTCGAATCAAATATCAGAAGTTGAATAACTAATGGGACTTTGAATCCAAAAAAAAAAAAAAAGTCTTAGCTCAAAGATCATTAATATTTTTAATTATAATTTGTGCATGATCTGACCAACAGATGGGAAATATAAGGTTACCAAGGAGATTATTACAGATATAGACGAGGAGAAGAAGTTGATTACATTCAAGGTGATTGAAGGGGATCTGACAGAGCTGTACAAGTCTTTCAACATCACCGTTCATGTTGAAACCAGTGGTGATGATAACTTGGTGACATGGACAGTTGAATATGAGAAACTGGACGAGAGCATTCCTGACCCAGATACAATTTTGGAGATGTTTATTAAAATTACTAAAGATATTGAGGCAGGACATCTCAGTTTATATGGCAAGAGGGTTGCCCAGATTGATATCAAGTCTGATACAGATGCGTTCCATGAGCTGTGGAGGCACAGGCCACACAAGATCAAGGACTTGAGCCCTGAGATTGTTCAGGACTGTAAGTTGCATGATGGTGAATTTGGAAGTGTGGGTACTGTCATTTCCTGGCATTATTTCCATGGTAAGTTATCAACTCCAATTATACTATGCATATTTAAAAATCTACCAATTTTATGCATATATATATATATATACTCCCTCCGTCCCATTTGAAGCTTCACCATTATGGTGAGGGCACACAAATAATAAAAGTGATGAGTGTAAAAAGGATTATGAGAGGGAAAAAGTTAGTGGGTATGACAAGTGGGGCCTACAATTTAAATGTGTGAGGGGGAAAGTTAGTGGGTATGACAAATGGGCCCACAATTTAAGTATTGAGAGGAAAAGGTTAGTGGGTTGATAACTGGAGCCCACATTTTTTACCATTTCAGGAATGGATGAATCTTTTAACGGGACACCCATTTGGTTAAAAGGTGGAGCTTCAAATGAGACAGAATATATATATATATATATATATATATATATATATATATATATATATATATGCTCAAATGAGAACCTAAATATCGTGAGAACTTAATGTATCCAATGATGTATCCAAGTGCACATTGGATACATTAGTTTTTACATAATGTATCCAAGCAATGTATTCAATGATGTATCCAAGTCAAGTAATGTATCCAATGATGTATTCAAGTGAACCATTAGATACATTAGTTTTTTACCAAATATATCCAAGTTCTCACGGTTCTCACGATATTTAGGTTCTCACAGGAGCACGACCCTTATATATATATATATGTGTGTGTGTGTGTGTGTGTGTGTGTGCGCGCTCAAATGAGAACCATTTAAAATGAGAACAGTGAGAACCAAGTATAACCATTGGATTAGACACAAAACTAAGGATTCAGATTATAGATACACTTGGATACAATAGTTACTGATATATAGATACAGTACATACAATTGGATACAAGGTAGCCAATATGTGCTTTGATGTGTAGATACACTATGTACACTTTGTAAATAATGCCAATATGTGCTTTGATGTGTTTCACAGATGGGAAATATAGGGTAGCCAAGCAGATTATTACAGACATAAACGAGGAGAAGAAGTTGATATCATTCAAAATGGTTGAAGGGGATCTCTTGGAGCTGTACAAGAACATGCTTATTACAGTCCATGTTGAAACTAAGGGTGATGACAACTTGGTGACATGGACAGTCGAATATGAGAAGCTGAATGATAGCATTCCTGACCCGGATACCCTTATGGAGATGTTCATAAACCTCACCAAAGATATCGAGTCTGGGCATCTCAAATCCAACTAGTGAGTTGGTAATAAGGCTTGTTTAATATAACTGTATGGTAAAATAAAATGGATTGGCTTGTTTAATAATACTACCCTACTCCATATTCGCCACTGCACTGCAGAGAGAGGCTGGTTGCTTGGGGTTCTGTCGTGTTCTTGTTGTATTTGGAGTCTTTCGTGTAATCATTTGGATTATTTATACAAGTCTTTGTTGTTTGCTGATAAAATAGATTAAATAGCCTTCTGCTGTCACAATATGCCCATATATAACTATGATCGAATCTCTTGTAAGGAGTTTGACGCACTGGTGTAGGGGAAGCCAAATAAAGTGAATACCCCTAGTCCGCGTGAGACATAAATTAAGGTAGAGTTAATATTGTGGGTCAACTGATTCATAAACTACATGTACATATAAAACAGTAAGGATTATACTCATTTATGTTAGTTATGAATGTTGTCGGGCGATTAACTGATGAGGCTTTGACCAATAAGTTCCTCAGCTAAATAAAAACGACTAATAAGGACAGACATTATGAAAACTTGCCAATAAGTCCCTAGCAATTTCCTTAGACCAGAATGCCCCTGCACTCCATGACACTCGCACAAGCAAGCACCAGCGCTAAGCCCATGTTCCATTTGCGCTTTCTCTCTCTCTCTCTCACTCTCTCTCCTTCCTCTTTCTCTCTCTTTCTTTTTTTCCCTCAAAATTTTTAAATGAAATATCTTAAAATCTACAAATCGAAAAAATTATCCGAGACCACTGTTTTAATCGTGTCGTCAAGACTAATCAAACAACTACACATAACACATAATTCAAATTTTAGGAATAAAAATTTCATTTTCACTTGTAAAAAGTTTAGAAAATCATTTTTCATTTCTCAATTGATTTCACAGTTGTGTCATTTTTTTCATTTTTCACTTGTAAAATCATTTCTCAACTGATTTCACAGTTGTGTGATTTCTCAGTTGTGTAATTTCACAGTTGTGTCATTTTTTTCATTTTTCACTTGTAAAATCATTTCTCAACTGATTTCATAGTTGTGTGATTTCTCAGTTGTGTGATTTCACAGTTATGTCATTTTTCATTTTGCGCTTGTAGAAACTGATAAATTAATCTTTAAATTTTTACAATTATTATAATAATCGCGACATGCATTTCACAGTTTTTCACACATGAATTTGAATATAATAACTGTGACATTCATTTCACAGTTGTTAACACTTGAGTTTAAGTTTAATAATTGAGACATCCATCTCATAGTTGTTCAAAACGAACACACATTTAATCCCTAGATCACTACTCAATAAAAGATAACTTTCTAGTATCCACCAAATTATAAATATCAACATAGTTCAACTCTTTAATTGTATGTATCCAAAAGTTTACTTTTTTTCAGCCATTAAAACCAAGCATTTTGGTTTCTCTTTGAAGACCAATAAAAGTGTAATAAACCTCGTAATTAAGTACCTGAAACTTGGGCCATAAATGCAGTTCTTAAAAACAAGCACTTTGGAGTTCTCTCAGCCTTAGTAAAACCGGCAACCATAGCATTTGGTCGGTCCATAAACCCATGAACACACAACAAACGGTTGGAGGACCTCGAAATTTGCACAATAAATGCCTCGGTACTTGTATCACACAAAGAACGGGCATTAAGCAGAAAAATCCCACGATTGAAGAAGTAGGCAGCTGTGAGTCAAAAGGTCAACGATTAGAATACGTATTGTGATAAAGGAGGCGGCGCCGGAGGTGTATAGAGAGTCGTTGGTGGTGGTGGGCCGGTAATGATCTTACTGTTGCCGGAGAGATGGTCTGAGACGGAGGATGGTAAGGGACTCACCGGAGAAGAGGAAGGCTTGCGAGGGTAGAGAGAAATCGATCGAGAGAGAGAGCTGGCTAGGGTTTACAATTTGGGGAGAAAAGGGGCAAAAGACGTGGTATATAGGCGAGGGTAATTTTGCCATTTAAAATGTGTGAGGGATTTAATGGTAAAATGGATTTCAACCTAGGGACCCTAAGGTAGAATATGAAAATGTCTGTTTTTATTGGAAAATTTCACCTTCTATGAGGGACTTATTGGCAAATTCCACCTTCCATGAGGGATTTAGGGGTAAAATGTCTGATTAATGCACATTGACTTATAATATATCTCCTTGTCTCATAATATATATCGCATTAACTTTTAAATATTTTTATAAAATGTTTTTTTATATATATTTTGAAATGCAATATTTATTATGGAACAAAGTTAATAAATATGATATGCTTTAATCATGAATTATGACAATGTTGACAATTAAAATAAAATATTGAAAATCCATTGGTCAGCAATTTACTATTTATAAGGCTTGATATATTTGTATAAATAAGGTAGAATTAATGACTTTAACAGGTCATATGGCTTGTAATATCCATGAGGGTGAGTGGGGAAGTGTTGAATCAGTCATATTCTGGGAGTATTTACATGGTATGTTCTTACTTGAATTCTTTAAGATGAAACTCAACATTATTCATTTTTCATTATTCTTTCTTTTTTTATTGTCAAACTTACGGTTAGTGCAGATTGTGGTGTTACCACATGTGCTGACGAATGTCTGAATTATATTTGAACATTTTTTTTCACAATATTATCTTGTACAAATATTCAACATATTTTGCAAGAATGTCTTTTGTTGTTTCATATTTTGGGTTAAAACAAGGTGGAATGCTAGAAATAAGGAAGGAAGTTGAAGATAGTTGAAGTTACGCATAAATGGATAATTTATGCATAACGTGTGGAACAATGACAAGTGAAAAACGTGGGACATTGACTCATTCAACATCTGAGTATTAAGCAAGAAAGTACTAGACGTTTGAAACTTGAAGGTACAAGTGGGTGAAGTTAGAACTTGGGCTCCAAGAAGTGGTTCCTACAAAGGTGGGATTGTGATCTTTTTTGCCCCAAAAATAGGCGATCACTCTCTCCATTCTCTCCACCCACCAAACAAATTTCTCCAGCCATTTTGAAGTATTCCCCAATTCTTTTGAAAACTATAAATAGCAAGGATTGGGACAAAAATAAATTACAACACTTGAAGATCTAGATTACACCCTTACATAAGAAACGATCATGCACTTCTTGGTTCGATAACAATCCGTCCTCCCTACTCGTTTCCATTCTTGTAATCTCTGATTTCAAGTTTGTTTGGCTATGATAGAGTTTCGTGTATGATCTTCTTCGGTTCTTAGAGCAATTCTTGTAATAGCGATAGGAATCTTTCGGTCTTGTACAAATTATACATTATAATAGTTAAGGTATTGCGTTTTGAGGCACCCTTAAGATATATACATTTATATATCTTGAGAAAAATACTTCTCGTGTTTTTATTATCCTGCAAACTCTTTTGAAAAATTGTTTTTAACTCGGGTGTGTAAGTGTTGTCGGAAATGTTATCGTTGTACTGTCAACACCTTTGATATCACTTTCTCTAAATCCAAGGCCATTGACATTTTCAATTCGCACCAGAGCTAAACACTTGACATACTAAGTGTTTTGTCCAGTTGTTATGGCCTTGAATCTTGCTAATCTATATTTTGAGAGACTTTCAATTCTTTATGGCTCGAATTATGCTTCACTTAGGAATAGTGAGGAACGAGACCTAGAAAACATTAAAGAACATGATCAATCAGTCATGTTGACCATGGCTTGGGAGCACTCACAGTCGGATTCTGAAGGTGTTACGCATGGTGTTGTCCGGAGCGAGATAACACCTAGGCTAACACTCAGCAGGTATAATCCTTTTAAATTTTTTGACGATTTTTGCTTTCATGGTTCAATTAATGTTGATGCAGGAAGTCCAGATGAAGAGGATTTAAGCAAGGATGAGCTCATTGATGGATTAAAAGATCTCTACAAGGCGTTGTTCAAAGAATGGAAGAAAAAGAACAAGATGGTAGCGATCTTAACCAAGGAAAATCATGAGCTAAAATACTCTTTGACTCAGTTTGCGGTGAAATTCACAAAGTTGGATGTCGAACTTGTCAAAGTCAGTCCAAGTTGAAGCTAGCTGAGACCACCTTCATAAAGCTCAACACGGGGTTCTTAATATTGGATGAAATACTCGACTTGATAATAATGGATGAAATGCTCGACTTGAGTAAGTCACTCAAAGGAGGTATTGAGTTCCAAGACTCTCTTGACAAAATAACTTCTACCATAATGAATGAAAATAATGAAACATGTTTTGTAAAAGAGCATGAAAAGGTAAAAAGTAGTACATGACTATGATATCTTCAAAAGGTCTTCATCAAATCCTTTTAATTTTTGGTAAACTAATTAGGTAAACTATATCCCTATAATTTAGGAGTTTAATTTCAATTTAACTCCATTCTTTATGAGATCCGTCTACCTATGCCGAATTACTCCATAGATTAGATTTTTTTTCTTTCTTTTATTTTCTTTTTATTTTTTAAAAAAGGGGAAACGGTCGGATATTTTGGTAAGGTGAGTGGGTGTTTTGATTGAGTAAATCCTAACTAGCTAGGAAATAGGAGGAGTTGAGTGTTTGTAGGGAAAGGGTGAGACGAGTCAAAATTAAATATAACTCTATCTCTTCCTAATTTACTTCTTAAAACCTCCTTAAATATTTCCTTCCTCCCTCCTCAACCGTCATTTCCTTCTTTCTGTCCATAAACTCGCCTACTCCATCCACTTTCGTTCCTTTCTCATATGAAAATTTCATCAAAGGATTCCCAATCTAAAATCCCTTACGAGTCTATGGCTATGGAGTTCTCACCAAGTGTTGCCTCAAAGGTTGCCTCGCCAATGGACACATCCCTGGCGATAACACATTCGGCATCACCTAGAATGGCCTTTGTGGCAACCGGACCACCTCTACTCCGGTGATACAACTCCCTCCCGCCGTGGCTCCCTCCCAATCTATAGCGACTACCATCAAGGAAAAGAAAAATAAGAGAAAAGTCTCATCTTCTTCTCGCCAACCGACTTGCCAAGCTCCATCAAAGCGGACTTCAAGCCTGATGCATGTTCATATAGACTTGTAGGAATTCCTTACACATTATTCTTTATAAATAGGGGGAGTTGCTGCCACAAGTGATGTTCCGCGTGCTGCCACAAGTGTTGTTCTGCTTACACACGTGCTGATCTAAGTGATGTTGCAGGTGTGCGGGCTAGCAATACTCAAACATGTTTGGTAGTTGGTGTATTTTTATCCTTAGTTGCTTTTAAAACAATGAGGATGTGTTTAATTTGATTAACACTAGTTGTTTTTGTTGGTTGGTTTAAGTGTTTAAAACTTTTATGGTTTTAATTTTGGTACTTGGTTTGATTGGGTAGTTAGTTTTTAAAACTTGGATGCTTTTAAAAACTAGTATTTCTTAAACCATTGTTTCGGTTAAACTCCTTGATTAAGATTAAGGGGGAGTTAATATTTGTGTGGGAGATAATTTTTGTGTAAACTTTTTTGGACTAATAAATTCTTACAAGTACAAGCACTTGAGTGTTTGTGAAGAAATTACAAATAAGGGTGAGGTTGTTAGTGCAGATTGTGGTGTTACCACAAGTGCTGCCAACAACGTCTCAGGGTTATCAGGCGAATGTCTGAATTATATTTGAACATTTCTTTTCACAATATTATCTTGTACTAATATTCAACATATTTTGCAAGAATGTATTTTGTTGGTTCATATTTCATGTTGAAACAGGGTGGAATGCTAGAAATAAGGAAGTAAGTTGAAGATAGTTGAAGTCTCGCATAAAGGGATAATTTATGCATAACTTGTGGAACAATGACAAGTGAAAAATGTGTGAGATTTACTCATTCAACATCTGAGAATTGAGCAAGAAAGTACTAGACATTTGAAGCTTGAAGGTACAAGTGGGTGAAGCTAGAACTTGGGCTCCAAGAAGTGATTCCTATAAAGGTGGGATTGTGATCCTTTTGCCCCATAAATAGGCAATCACTCTCTCCATCCACCAAACAAATTTCTCCAGACATTTTGAAGTATTCCCCAAGTCTTTTGAAGATAGGAAAGGTTGGGACAAAAGAAATTACAACACTTGAAGATCTAAAATCACACTTGAAGATCTAGAGCACACCCTTGCACAAGAAAATATCATACACTTCTTGGTTCGATAAGACTCCGTCCTCCCTACTCGTTTCCATTCTTGTAATCTCTGATTTAAAGTTTGTTTGGCTAGGATAGAGTTTCGTGTATGATCTTCTTCGGTTCTTAGAGTATTTCTTGTAATAGCGATAGGAATCTTTCAGCCTTGTACGAATTATACATTATAATAGTAAAGGTCTTGCCTTTTGAGGCACCCTCAAGATATTTACATTTATATATCTTGAGAAAAATAGTTCTTGTGTTTTTATTCCGCTGCAAACTCTTTTGAAAAATTGTTTTCAACTCGGTTGTGTAAGTGTTGTCGGAAGTGTTATTGTTGTACCGGCAACACCATTAATAACACTTTCTTTAAATCCAAGGCCATTGACATTTATATATGTATACTTGATATACATATATATATATATATATATTCCCTCCGTCCCACCCGAATTAGGATTTTTGGGTTGGGCACGGGGATTAAGGAAAAAGTGTTAGTGGAGTAGGTGTTGTGAATATGAAAAGTGAAGTAAGAGAGAGAAAGTGGGGTAGAGAATAATGAGTGGAAAGTTGTTGTGAGTGTGAATATGTGTCCCATTAAATAAAACATTTCCATTTTTGGGTTGTCCTAATTCGAATGGGACACCCAAAATGGAAATTTGTCCTAATTCAAGTGGGACGGAGGGAGTATATATGTATATATATTGTGGAGGCTTGTCTGGCTTGATATATTTTGGGTTTCCAAGTAACATGCGCAGCGGAAAATAGCATTTAAAATTTTATGAAACCCAAAGCCCATAGATCCATTCCTATGATTAAATCAAATACTTACAATATGAATACTAGAAAAACTAACCCTTGATGACTTTGAATTTGGTCTTTGATCTTGGTGGAGAAATTGAGGCTTTAATCACGAACAAGTAAGAACACGAACTTTGAAGATGATGAGCTTCACCCTCTAGCGGTATCCACACCTTGAACAAATATCAAGAACACTTGATCTTGGTTGCTAGACCAAAATTGTTAAACACGTTTTCACAATTAATATAAACTATATGGAATATTATTTTGTGTATTATTTTGTTCTTCAATCTAGGATGTCTTAGAACAAAATAAAACTCTCTCAAACTCTTTGGAGGCTTGCACAAAAGCTAGGTAGAGTTATGGCCGAATTTGGCTGTTTATACACAAGTTAGACCTATTCCAAATAGGAAACTTGTGTCTAAACCCGTCCAAAATCCTTTTCCTAATTCAATCAAGAAATCTGTCCCGACTTACTGTGCGGCCACCCAAAACCAGGTGTGCGGTCGCCCAAACATGTGCGGCCGCCCAGCCTGGTTTGTGCGGTCGCACACCAGCTCCAGACAGCCTTAATTTCTTATATAGTCCTTTTAAGATTCGTTCTATTGTGTGTGACCCTCTAAGATTATACTAAGTTGGCAATGGGTTCAAACATGAAACCATAAGATATGATTAGGCTCTAGCAAACCGTCATACCTACCCAAATAGTATAACTAGAAACAAGTTCGCATTCCTTTAGAATATGTCACAATCCCTTTGTCCACGATGTCATTGAACACAAGTCATGGTCAAACGGTCAACTTGTTTTTGTTCAATACTTTATCGATTCCGAATATGTTGATAATCCAAATGACATTGATCTAATCAATTCATTTGAGTCCGGCCGAACATTTTCATCAACATTATTCCTACGAGAGGCCCAAGCTTGACATCTCTCCGAAGAGGGACAAATCCATTTAGCTTATTATTCTTCCCTATGTGAATCTGATTATGCCAATCATACCCTTTATAACTACCGGGTTAAGGTAGCATTTGAATATGTCAAACATAATGTTCATAAAGTGGAAGACTATAATAACTTCATGTCTAAGGATTCAAATGACATAACTAATATGAGATATATGAACGACATAGACCATGACATAAATCTCATACAGCGGGTCATGTCCAGTACCTTGTTCCAAACAATACCCATAAATCTAACATGATCATCCCATGATCATTTAGCCTTTATACTAGTGCTTAACAAGTACTTAGGGACGGAGATTATTATAAGTAAACATGAACAACAATAATAATCAAAACATCTCTTTATTGATATGAAATAAATTATAACAATTATAACGTTTATTAAACGTGCCTAGGGCACCTACACCAACGATCTCCCACTTGCCCTAGGCCCAATCTCCCATGTATCTAATACCCATGGACCTAATATGACCATCATGTTAAGCTTGTGGAAGTCCTTTTGTTAGCGGGTCCGCGACATTGTCATCAGTAGGTACTTTTCATATATTCACGTCACCTCTGTCAATGATTTCTCGAATGACATGGTAACGCCTAAGTATGTGTTTGGATTTTTGATGTGCCATTGGTTCCCTTTCTTAAACAATAGCACCATTATTATCACAATAAAGGTCTATTGGATTAGCAATACTAGGAACCACTTCAAGTTCAGTGATGAACTTCTTAATCCAAATAGCTTCCTTTGCAGCATCCGATGCAGCAATATACTCAGCTTCCGTTGTAGAATCAGCTGTTGTACTCTGCTTGGAACTCTTCCAGCTTACAGCTCCACCATTTAACATAAACACAAAACCCGATTGCGATCGACTGTCATCTCTGTCAGTTTGGAAGCTTGCATCCGTGTAAGCATTTACAACGAGATCATCTTCCATTCCTCCATAGACCAAAAACGAGTCTTTAGTCCTTCTCAAGTACTTAAGAATCGATTTTACAGCCACCCAGTGATTTTCACCGGGGTCGGATTGGTATCTGCTTGTCATGCTCAAAGCATAAGATACATCCGGCCTAGTACAAATCATGGCATACATGATGGACCCAATTGCCGAAGCAGATGGAACATCATTCATTTTCTCACGCTTATCTTTTGTCTTAGGACATTGAGTCTTGCTTAGAGAAACTCCATGTAACACCGGTAAGGTGCCTCTTTTAGAATTTTCCATACAGAATCTTCTAATAACCTTGTCAATGTATGTACTTTGGCTTAAACCAAGTAGCTTTCTTGATCTATCTCTATAGATATTAATGCCAAGTATATATGTGGCTTCACCCATATCTTTCATTCCGAAGCACTTTCCCAACCAAGTCTTCACAGACTGAATTGTAGGAATGTCGTTTCCAATGAGTAATATGTCATCCACATATAAAATAAGGAATAGCACTATGCTCCCACTAATCTTCTTGTATACACAAGGTTCATCTTCGTTTTTGAAGAAGCCAAACTCTTTGATCGATTCATCAAAACTGAGATTCCAACTCCTAGAAGCTTGCTTTAATCCATAGATGGATCTCTGCAATTTGCATACCTTAGAATTCTGTTCAAAACCTTCTGGTTGTGTCATATACACATCCTCTTGTAGTTTTCCATTTAGGAAAGCGGTTTTGACATCCATTTGCCATATTTCATAGTCATGATATGCGGCTATGGTAAGCAGAATTCTTATAGACTTGATCATTGCTACGGGTGAAAAGGTTTCATCATTGTCAATACCATGAACTTGCCTATAACCTTTCGCTACAAGTCTAGCTTTGTAAGTATACACCTTCCCATCCATGTCAGTCTTCTTCTTGAGGACCCATTTGCATCCTATGGTTTTTACACCTTCGGGCGCATCAATCAAGTTCCAAACTTGATTGTCTTGCATGGATTGCAATTCGGATTCCATGGCTCCAAGCCACTTGTCCGAATCAGGAGAAGACATCTCTTCTTGGTAGGTTGTCGGTTCATCATTCTCAATGATTTCCACCTCATTACTATCCGTTACGAGAAATCCATATCTCTCGGGCTCGGATCGTAACCTACTAGATCTGCGAGTTACTTGTGTATTTTGAACAGGTTCCACAAATCCTGTGGTTCTTGTTCTTGTTCCACTATCGTTTCGATGTCATTTTCTGGGTCTCAAATTTCTTCAAGATTTATTTTACTCCCACTGATTCTTTGGAGAGAAACTCTTTCTCTAGAAAGACACCAGTTCGGGCAACAAAAACTTTGTTGTCCGTTTGGTTGTAAAGTAATATCTTTTAGTTTCCTTAGGATATGCCACGAAAATACATTTATCAGATTTGTGTGCAAGTTTGTCTGAGACAAGTCTTTTGACAAAAGCTTCACAACCCCAAATCTTCATGAAAGACAGAAAAGGCTTCTTTCCGCTCCACATCTCATATGGAGTCTTTTGAACCGATTTAGTTTGGAACACGATTTAGTGTGAAAGCAGCGGTTTCTAGAGCGTAACCCCAAAAGAATATTGGAAGATCAACTTGACTCATCATTGATCGAACCATGTCTAACAAAGTCGATTCCTCCTCTCGGACACACCATTCCATTGTGGTGTTCCGGGTGGAGTCAATTGTGAAACTATTCCACAATTCTTTAGATGATCATCAAATTCATGACTCAAGTATTCTCCACCTCGATCTGATCGAAGTGCCTTAATACTTTTGCCAAGTTGTTTTTCTACTTCATGTTGAAATATTCTAAATATCTCAAATGCTTCACTTTTATGTTTCATTAGGTAAACATACCCAAATCTACTATATCATCAGTGAAGGTTATGAAGTATTGAAATCCTCCCTAGCATTGCTACTTAATGGTCCGCATACTCGGAATGTATCAACCCCAATAAGTCACTTGCCTTTTCACCTAGCTTGGTAAAAGGTGTCTTAGTCATTTTTCCAAGAAGACATGACTCACAAGTGTCATATGACCCAAGGTCACATGAACCCAAGAGACCGTCCCCATGGAGTTTTGAGATACGCTTCTCATTAATATGACCAAGACGGCAATGCCATAAATAAA